>OY992876.1:328460658-328610658 GCA_963921405.1 Cepaea hortensis | reverse complement strand
GGCTTATATAACTTATATAATTATGATTTAAGAAAAACAGAGGCATGTGAAATATTTAGGCTACGTTAAAAGACATAACACTCTTATAAAACCACACGGGAGTGCAAGATTGAGATCAAGCGAGCAAGAGGTAGACAACGATACAAGTAAGAAGATAACATCAAGAGATGTACGAAGATCAATCTGACAGAATGTACATTCAAGGCGAGAGACGGACAGTGTTGGAGATCCATTGCTGCCAGCCTTCATTGTGGAGACCGCACCTGATTTATTGATAACTGGGGTGACATCTAATTGGCGTAGATAACTGGAGTGAGATCTGAGTGGCTTAGATAACTGGAGTGAGATCTGATTGGCTTAGATAATTGGAGTGAGATCTGAGTGGCTTAGATAACTGGAGTGAGATCTGATTGGCTTAGATAACTGGAGTGAGATCTGATTGGCTTAGATAACTGGAGAGAGATTTAATTGGCTTAGATAACTTGAGTGAGATCTGTTTGGCCTAGATAACTGGGGTAAGATCTGATTGGCTTAGATAACCTGTAAAGGACCCGTTAACACATCTAATGCGCATTTTGTATATGGTGTTGGACCTATATTTTCACAGACCACTCGGAATTCGATGAATGATGTGCTCAAGACATTTTCTGGTACCATTTAGGCTGGGCATTTCGGTGATTTAGTTTGGTCTGGAAATGTTCACAATATCTTATAGTCAGCCTTTAAAGCTAGAATATATTCAAAACAAGGCCACGCTAGCCATACTTGGGCGTACACGGGAAACAGCTATTATATTTATGTAAAATACGTTGTCATTTTCATTCAAATATGACAGGTGCAGTGTGCTCCAGGTCCACGAAGTACTCCAGGATTGTAGCAGACAGAGAGTATCCCCTGTACAAAGCTTTAAATGATACTAAAGGGTCTAGGTTGAAGAGAGGCAGGTCTAGGAGAGCCCAAGCTTAAGACAAAGTCAGTCATTCAAATATGACAGGTACAAGGAGCTCTAGGCCTAGATGTACTCCAAGATTGCAGCAGACAGACAACATCTCTTGTACGAAGCTTTACATCATACGAAAACAAAAGAGGGGCAGGTCTTGGAGAACCATAAACTGAAGACACAATCAGTCAGGTATGTGGAATGGGCAGGGTAGTGCGTAGAGTAGAAGGGTCATTGTGTCTCCAATGAAGCATTACGCGGAGTTATAGTTACATTAGGCCGAGATTACCGCGGATGTTGCAGGAGATTCCGAGCAACAGATGATAAACGACAAACTCGCACCTGGGGATGTAATTACATGTATGCACGGATGGGTCCGTGGTAAGAGGTACAAAGAGTGGGTGAGGTTTTACAAACACAAATTAACACCCCAGATACTACTATAACATATCGCATGAGAATGGAAGTTGAGGCTGTGAGGCATTTTTCCAATGGTTTGAGGACAGCACAGCCAGATATACACTGTTTGTAACGACTCGTCGCGTATTCTTGGGAAAATGAAAACTGGAATGTTTCTCGTGGAGTAGCTTGCATCGTTTGACAGCATAAAGATTGCCAGAATATCATGGGTTTTCTACCCAAGACAGGCAGGTGTGCAGGGCAATGAACAAGCTGATGGATCAGCTGCTCTGGGTGGAGAGCTACTTTAGGATAAAGATGATATGATGAAGGAACTCTGGGATCCGGTGGACAGTACAGCTGAACAGACGGAGTATCCTTATCTGGAAAGTTCGGCCCAGAAGGAGTAGAGGATTAGGATGATGCTCGAAGAGTATAGGACAAGGCAGACGGAGTTTTGATCAAATTGGGAAGTTTCCGCGGCGACGTTGTTCTGCTTCGTGCTCTGAAGGTTGTAGGTTCAATTTCAGGCCACGTTGTTCGGTTCACGAGTGCAATTTTCTCAGAGACTACTGGGGGTCGCCATGGAGCTCAGGAGTTCGTGTTTTGTGCGATGATTCCGGCAGACCGCCCTGCGGAAAGAGACCGAACCCTATTGGATAAAAACCCGGTCCATTGAAGTCAATCCTCGGGCCGTGTACACCCGTTTAATCCACTTAATGGAATCGTATACTGAAATAATCAACACGGGACCTCTTCGGTGGCTTTGAACAGGGAGACGAGCATGCACGGGATTGTCCTGAGTACAACAATGTCGATTCTTAACTGATTAAGTGTCATGGGATAACTGACCGTCTTAAGCGACTTTCCATATCTGCCATGGAGTTATGTACAGTAGTTTTTTCTTTTACTACCCATTTTAGTTTGATATATAATACAGAAAGTATTTTTAATGACTGTGCAGTATTTGAAAATATTGCCGGTCCAAGTTTTGTATTTACCTATTACGTTGCATGAACTTAAGAGAGGGTGAATATAAAATTCGCAATATTTTCAAACACTGTACACTCATTAAACATAGACCCTATACATCACGTCTGCTGCCATATTAACAACTTTAATGTCATAACTGTGACACTCCCCTACTTCCCGCCATATATTTTTCTTTGGTCTAAACTTACTTTTTGTTTAGCACCGGATCTGTTAAATTCGGCATTTTGTCAATATTCTAAGACTGAGTCAGACCGAGGTACGTACGTGGCCATTACACGTAGGAGCAAATAAGAAAAATGTCCTATAGCATCTGAGACCAGGGCAACAAGGTTGATATTTGCACATTTGACGCATCCACCCACAATATCCTCGTCTTGATTGCTTCTCTTCAACTTGGTGTCATAGCACGAGGGTGGTCGGGAATACAACATGTGAAAGTAAGAGGGTAGGCGGGAATACATGAGAAAATACGAGGGTAGTCAGGATTACACCATGCGAAAATACGAGGGTAGCTGGGGAAAAAACACATGAAAACGCGAGGGTAGTAGGGAATACACCATGTGAAAACACGTGAGTATTAGGGAACACAACATGTGAACACACGAGGATTATCGGGAATACAACATTAAAAACATGATAATTGTCGCGAATACAACATGTAGACACACGAGAGTTGTCGGGAATACAGCAAATGAAAACAGGATAGTTGTCGCAAATACAACATATAAAAACACGATAGTTGTCGCGAATACAACATATGAAAACACGATAGTTGTCGGGAATACAACATATGAACACACAATAATTGTCGGGAACACAACATGTGAAAACACCAGTAATATCGGGAATGCAACATGTGAAAGCATGAACTACCCAAACTTATAAAGGCATCTCCTATGGGGCTCAAAGTATGACGAGGCCACATATTCTAGGTCACCCCATGATGAGATGAAATGAACTGTTCTCATCCACACCGCCTGTTATTTCTACACAGTTCCTGGAAAATAATTCTGAAAGTTAACTGCATCATAATTACAGCAGGTCTTTCGCAGTGCATCGCTAATATTGCGACCAGAAGGAAAGACTCCATATTTGCTGGCCCTTTCCTGTCTTGTGTAGTTTCACCTCTAAGTTGTCTTTAAAGTCATGTGTAAACTTCCGTTATGGCAGACTTCTGTCATTTCTTCCAGAAACCACGAGTTATTTTACTTTTCTCACGATACCAACGTAAGCCACTGCATGAAAATGACAGCGAAAGACGGACGACATAGTAGCATTCACAATCAGTGCTCGCCGGAAACAATCACCACCACTACATTCTGAGGTATGCCGAGAGCGTCAGAGCACTAATAAGTGAATCGCGATCTCAGTTATGTTTAAATTTAGTCTATCGATTCGAGCTAAAGCCTTTTGTAGATTTCGTGTTAATACTCTAAGATCGAGGCCAGAGGAGATACGTAGCGCGTCATTTCGGGAATACACTTTGCATAAAAATTGCCATGGACATGCATACACTCCAGACCTACGCAACAACCACGGTGCAGATTGCACGTCTGCACCGCATCACGACAATCTATGTGCAGCACGTCTCTCTTGTCCACTTGGAAAAACAAAAGGGCAGCCTGGAATATAACATTTGAAAACACAAGGGAGGCAGCGAATTATCATCATCATCATCAACCAGTGCCTTGCCGGCTGGCGTGGACGATCATGCCTCTCTACAAATTACGATCTCCGACGTCATGGATCACTTATATATATATATAGATATAGATATAGATATTGTTGTCAGGTCTTAGTCAGATATGACTGAGCTACCCTATAACAGTACGCGGTACTACCTGCTTTCTGTTAGCGTCGAATGTTGGGCGGCGCTTACCAAACCCGACACCCCACATTGTGCCAACAGCTTCGGGCGGAAGAGCGCAATTGGGAGGGTACAAGCCTTACCCTGGTGCGAGGAATTGCAACCTAAAGACAAAATGTCATGGCAGGGCAGACCAGGCCCTAAGCCTTGGTTGGCGGCTGGTCTAGGATCGAAGCTCCGACAGGCGGACAGTTAGAGCATTGCTTTACTGATCCAGCAGCTTCTGCAGCTTGTCTTGTTCCAGATGTAGGGGTGTTACCTTTCCTCTGGAGTGAACTAGGCAGGCCGAGAGAGGGATCATGCTGCATGGGCAACACACGATCTCTATATTTTAGCCCAGGCTTTGTGCTATGGAGAGGTATAACTCCATTCCTGGTCTTAACCGGTCTCGGAATCAAAGCGGGAGGCAGCTCTTACGGGTTATAAGTCCCTGTCAATTGGCGTAGACATGGGGCGCCACGCGTTGCCTCTGACGGTGGGAGACACCTATAAGTGTCACTGATCAGCTACCGCCCGCCTCAAGCTGGGCAGCCCCCGGCCAATTGGGTGCTGATCCGCCACAGCCTGCCTACTTCAATGGGTGCTTGGGGCTAGGACAAAATCTGATCGCAGGCTGTAAAACCAATGCACCAGGTACAAATAAAAAGAAAAATAGAAACCTCAAGCTACGGCTTGCAATCTGGAACGTGAGAACCATGTGTCCAGGATTTTCCACTGACTTGAACAATATTGACGATGTGAGAAAAACGGCTGTGATTGATGCCGAACTCAATCGTCTTAACACTGATATTGCTGGCCTGCAGGAGACTCGCCTCGCTGAGGAAGAGTCACTCAGGGAAAACAATTACACCTTTTTTTTTTGGAAGGGTAGAGGGCAGGCAGAAAAAAAGGCAACACGGTGTGGGCTTTGCAGTGAAGAATTCGTTACTGAGAATGATTGAAAATCCAGCAGGAGGAAATGAAAGACTATTATCCCTGCGCTTGACAACCTCTTGTGGTTTTGCCACCATTATTACTGCATATGCATCCTCTGATGATGTGAAGGAGTTCTTTGAGGAGTTAGACTCCGTGATCAAGGCAGTTCCAAAATCTGACTACATTTATATGCTCAGTGATATCAATGCTCGTGTGGGCAAGGACTCGAGTTCATGGCCAGTGTGCCTTGGAAAATACAACATCGGTCGCATGAATGAAAATGGGCAAAGGCTGCTGGAGCATTGCACCAGAAATGACCTACGTATTACAAACTCCTGTTTTAAAACAAAAGAGCTGCATAAAGTCACATGGAAACATCCAAGATCCAGCCATTGGCATCAGTTGGACTTCATTATCACACGGAGACAACATCTGAACCATATATCATTGCCATTGACTCGAAGTTACCACAGTGCTGACTGTGATACGGATCATTCTTGGTTGTTGCAAGGGTTAGACTGAGACCAAAGAGAATCTACACAGCTAAACACAAATCTAGCCCCAGGATTAATACTATTAACACTCATGATCCTGACAAGTGCTATCAGTTTCAACAGCAACTTGAAGACGCTTTCGCTGATACACCAGAAAATTGTACAGTAAATGAAAAGTGGGGTCAATTTAAGGAAATTCTTTATAAAACTGTTGTTTGAGTTTACGGCACTGTGGATCATCAGAGGCAGTACTGGTTTGTGGCAAACAGCCAGACTCTGCAGCCCTTGATTGATAAGAAGAAGATAGCTCTCTTAAGAAACAAGGAAAGACCAATGCGTAACACTCTGAGTGAGCTAAAGCAAGCTAGGAAGGATGTACAAAAGGCTGCCAGGCAGTGTGCAAATGATTAATGGATCAAGTTATGTAAGTCCATTCAAATCGCAAGTGATAAGGGGAACATCAGAAGCATGTATGAAGGAATAAAGAAAGCCTGTGGTCCAATGATCAAAAGAAGTGCACCATTGAAAACCTTGACTGGAGAAATCATAACTGATAAGAAACAGCAGATGGACAGATGAGTAGAGCACTATTTGGAGCTTTACTCAAGTGAGACCAAACTAGCGGATGATGCCCTCAGCGCCATAGAGGCTCTACCAACTCTTGACCACCTGGACACACTTCCCACCATAACAGAAGTTAAGTGTGCTATAAATGAACTTGCATCTAGTAAGGCTCCAGGTAAGGATGGGATTCCATAGAGGTTAACAGGAGTGGGCAAGACACACTCACTATACAGATCCACCAGCTAATAGAGCTTTGCTGGCGAGAAGGACAAGTTTCACAGGATTTCAAAGATTCAAGCATCATAAGAACAAGGGCGATCGGAGCGACTGCAACAACTATAAGGGTATCTCACTTCTGTGTGTTGTTGGAAAAGTATTTCCCAGAATTGTTCTGCGCAGACTTCAAGTCCTAGGAGACCAAGTCTACCCCCGAATCACAGTGTGGCTCTCGACAGAACCGGTCTACCATTAATATGATATTCTCATTGCGACAAATGCAAGAAAAATGCCGTGAACAGAATCAACCACTGTTTATTGCCTTCATCGACCTCACAAAGGCATTTGATTTGGTCAGTCGTGAGGGTCTGTTCAAAGCACTAAAGAAGATTTGCTGCCCACCAACTCTTCTGTCCATTGTGGAATCGTTCCACACAGGCATGAAGGGTGTAATAAAGTTTGATGGTGCACCTTCAGGAGCGTTTTAAATCAAGAGTGGAGTTAAGGAAGGTTGTGTACCAGCTCCCACCCTCTTTGGAATATACTTTTCACTTTTTCTGAAATATGCCTTTCGTGATCAGGATGGTGGTATATACATTCACTCACGCTCAGATGGCGGCCTCTACAATGCTCAAAGATTGAAGGCCACGACCAAAATTAAGAGGGTACTTATGAGAGAGTTGTTTTTTGCAGACGATGCTGCAGTTACGACCCACTCTGAGGAAGAATTACAATGTCTACTATCTGCATTCTCCAATGCTTGTTCTGAATTTGGTTTAACAATTAGCAAAAAGAAGACACAGATTATCTCACAAGGTGCACATGGGGTACCATCAATCTTTATTGACGATGCCGAACTTGAGATAGTAGACCATTTTACATATCTAGAATCAGTGGTAAATAGCATATTATCCCTAGATCAGGAAATCAACATCCGGATTGGTAAGGCAGCAACAACAATGAACAGGTTAAGAAAAAGAGTCTGGGAGAACATGAAGCTTATTGCCAAAACAAAAGTCCTTGTCTATCAAGCCTGTGTCCTTAGTACTCTTCTTTATGGCAGTGAAACCTGGACAACTTACTCACACCAAGAGAAACGTTTAAACAGCTTTCATATGCGGTGTCTGCGAAGAATTCTTGGTATTAAGTGGCAAGACAAAATCACAAATAATGAAGTATTGGAAAGATCAGGTTGTGTGACGGTTTATTCCATGCTCAGTCTTCGTAGACTTAGATGGATAGGACATCTTAGGAGGATGGATGATGGTAACATACCAAAGGACATCTTTTTTGGTGAATTACAGATAGGTAAGAGATCTCAGGGTCGGCCTCTACTACGATACAAAGATGTGTGTAAGCGGGACATGAATGATACAGGCATTGAAAATGCACATTGGGAGCAAGTCGCCGTTGAACGTGTTGCATGGAGGGCAAACATCAGAAATAGAATAAAGACAAAGGAGAAAATTATTGCAGATAAGTCACACACCGAGCGTGTGATACGTAAGATGGTGCATGATGTTGGAAATGACCACGTGTTCACATGCACCCACTGTGAACGGACATTTACAACGCGAATTGGCCTTATCAGTCACATTCACTATTCATGGGTAAAAGTTATTATGCCTTATTGAAGCACAAACTATCAAACTATCTAGACGGTAAGGTGCCAATGATATATATATATATATATATATATATATATATATATATATATATATATATATATATATATATATATATATATATATATATATATATATATATATAAGACGGGAATACAGCATGTGAAATTACGAAGGTAGATGGGAAAACAATATGTGAAAACACAAAGATATACAGTATTTGAATACAACATATGAAAATGCGTGGGTAGATGGAGATACAACATGTGTAAATGCGCATGTCCTGAGTGCAGTGATGTCACTTGTGGAGTTTATGTCAATATTCTGAGTTCTACATGAGACTAAATTCGTACATAGCCAGTATTTGCGGAGTTTCTATCAATATTCTAAGTTAAGGACATACTAAGTACGCACGTTGCCATATTTGGAACGCACTTTTGAACATAAAAAGTTCGAACATGCATTTCATGTTTTCGCAACAAGTAAAAAGGTGATTGCATTCCTCTCCCCGATCCCGACACGCTGGCCTGCGTGCATCTTTTCTCCTTGGCGGGAAAACAAGGGTAGTTGGAAATACAACATATGAAAACACGATTGTAATTGGGAACACAACATGTGAAAACATTAACTGTATAAATAGTTACAGATAGTCCCAATGCAGATACTGTCAATAGCTTGTGAAACATAAGGCAGGGGACACGTTCTAGGCCACATGGTAACGAGATGAAGAAACTAGTTCTCTTCCTCGCCGCTTTACATTCCCAGACAATTTGCAGAAAATTCCTGATAATCAACTAAATCACAGTTTTATGAGGTCTTTTGCAGAACATCGCTATAGTTACGGCAAGACTGAAGGACTCTCGATCTTCTGCCTCCAGAAACCAATAGTTCTATTACTTTTCTCACGAAGCAACCGTACGCCACTGCATGAATATGACAGCGGCGGACAGGGGTGACATAGTTGCATTCACAATCAGTGCGCGCCGAAAACAATCACCACCCCTACTTTCTGAGGTATGCTGAGAGGGACAGGATACTCATATGAGAATCTCAAGTGCATTGATGTTTAAATTCAGTCTATCAATTCAAGCTAAAACCTTTTGTAGACTTCGTGTTAATACTATACAATCGAGGCCATGCGAGATACGTACCCCTTCACTCTTGCGAACACAGATTGCATAGTCTTTGCCATCGAGATACATACACTCCAGCCCTTTGCAACAACCACTCGGCAAAATGCACTTCTGTGCCCCATAACGACAAGGTACGGGCGACACGTTCCTCTTGTCCACTTGGAAAAACAGGAGGGCGGCCGGGAAAACAACAAGTGAAAACACGAGGAAGCCCCAGAAATAGATCATGTGAAAACACGCAGGAAAATAGGATTACAGCATGTGAAATTACGAAAGTAGATGGGAACACAGCATACGAAAACATCAGGATAGATGGGAATACAACATGTGTAAATGCGTGGGTAAATGAGAATACAACACGTTAAAAAAAATGAGGGTAGATAGTGATACAAGATGTGTAAATGCGCATGTCCTGGGTGCAATATCATATGTGGAGTTTCTGTCAATATTCTAAGAACTAGAACAGAATAAACTCGTACGTAGCCAATATTTGTGTACTTTCTGTCAATATTCTAAGTTTTAAAACAGGCTTCTTCTTCTTCTTCTCCTTCTTCTTCTTCTTCTTCTTCTTCTTCTTCTTCTTCTTCTTCTTCTTCTTCTTCTTCTTCTTCTTCTTCTTCTTCTTCTTCTTCTTCTTCTTCTTCTTCTTCTTCTTCTTCTTCTTCGTCTTCGTCTTCTTCTTCTTCTGCGTTCATCCGGAGAGATTTTTTGGACATGATTGCGTTGTGCCTGTTTACAGCCGAGCTGCTATACCTGCGCATTTCGGCCGACACATCCGACTTCTGCGGGCATTTGTTGACCTGATTAACCTTCCCGGGTGTTTCAAAGGACATTTGAGTCTCACTGTTGTGGTATTATCTACACCACAGTTGGTCAAGTTAGAACGGCCGAACACATCACGGTCAACCCTCAAGGGAAGGCAGGGACAGGCCATGGGCATAAACCGCCATCTAAGGCGGCTTCCATAATTGCAGAGCCGAATACATAGCTCTCTGGTACTGGACTCAACCAAGAAATCGTCGCATCCTGCACATGGCTGCTTAGACTCTCACTTCCGTATATTGCGCATTTCGTTCACCATTGGCCGCTCCCACGCAAACCAGGAAATATAAGTCTGTAGATGACATCAACCCAGAGAGCTGTCGGTTCGGACTTTCCACGAAATTGGTTTGCTAGCCAAGTATTATTCCCATTCGTGCCTCTGGGTCGCTTTCTCGACTCTCACTGTTGTAGTGTCATTTCTATAAAGGGCGTTCATTTGAAATCCGTTCGTGCCGCACAGCGCGTAATTGCGTACGTTGAACATGATCATGTCGTAACCATGTGATAAGTACTGACCAATGAATAAAAGAGCAAGTGCTTATCGTCCCAAGATGCATAGGGTCTGTTTCTGACCGTTGAGAAAATGGCCAAAATCTATTCAAAGAAGCTCAAAGAGCGATGATTCAGTTTCTTTCATTTGAAGGATGTCGACCAGAGGACATTCATCGAAGAATGCAGGCAGCGTACGGTAACAAATGTGTATTGAAGACAAGAATGACAGACTGGGCACGAATGTTTCGGAAAGGACGTCAGTTCACGATATATCTTCAACGGCCGGGTCAAGCGCATATTGTTGCAACAGAAAACAACCATCGCCAAAATTGAGGCAGCAGTACAGATGAACCGTTGTCGAAGCATACGTTCGCTAGAGTAAAGATTTGATGTGTCAATTGGGACAATTGAAAAGGTCGTTCGTAAGAAACTGCAATAACGGAAGGTGTGTTCACAGTGGGCATCACGGATGTTGACCGACCACCAAAGATAGAAAAGCATGGGATGGTTTTTGAACCATTTGCTGCGTTACAGAGTGGAGGGTGATGCATTTATCTTCCGCATAGTGGCAGGCGATGAATCACGGTTTCACCACTTTGAGCCGAGCAGCAAAAAAGAGAGCATGCAATGGAAGCATGCTGGGTCACCAAACGCTAACAAAATTCAAGTTACAGGTTTCCGCTGGTAAGGTTATGCTGAGCGCATTTTTTGACCATGAAGGGCTATTGTTGGCCGACCATAAAGAACATGGTGTCAACATCAACTCTACCCACTACTTAAAAACACTAGACAAGCTGCAAAAAGCCACCAAACCAAGAATAAACGAGCCGGTATGTTTTCTCGAGGTGTGATTTTGTTGCACGATAATGTTCGTCCGCATGTTGCAAAGATTATGCAGGAAGCCATAAAAGGAAGAAGTGGAAAATTCTGCAACATCCAGTTTATAGTCCTGATTTGTCACCATGTGATTTTCATTTGTTTGGACCTCTAAAATGCGCTCAAGGGATAACGATTTCACACAGATGCAGATGAACGCAGTAAACACTTGGTTCAGTGAGCAACCACAATCCTTTTTTTTTTTTAGCGGACAGCATTCGCCGCCTACCTAAGCAATGGGATGCTTGCCCGAATGCCTATGGCGACTTCTTATGACCAACCCATGGTACATAATTCATTCAAAATGAATGTTTTATTTAATTTTACCACACCTGTTAATGTTTCTTTCATGCTTTTGTAATAAAGCCAGTAGAACGGGTTTCAAATGAACGTCCCTAATATTCCAGCTGGATCATCTAGTGCAGCCGAAGACATCCCGGTCGATCCTCAAGGGAACGCAGGGGCAGACCCTGGGCATTCCCCACCATCCAAGAAGGCTTCCATAATTGCAGAGCCGACACATAGCGCTCTGGTACTGGGCTCACCCGAGGAATCGTCACGTCCTTTACATGGCTGCTTAGCCTCATTTCCGTATATTGCCACCCACCCCCCAGTTCACCACAGACTGTTCCTCAGGAAACCAGGAGTGATCAGTCTGCAGATTACATCCACACAGGGAGCCTTTAATTCGGACTTTCCATCTAATGGTTTTGCTAGCCAAGCAATATTCCATTTCGTGCCACTGGGACACTATTTTAACCTTTGATAACGCCCACTCAATGGGCTTTCGATACTGACTTTCCTCGTAATGAATTTGCTAGCCAAGCAATATTCCATTTCGTATCACTGGGACATTTCTTAATCTTTCCTGTCGCCTGCACGTGAGCTTTCGATTCGGACTTTCCAAGTAACGGATTTGCTAGCCATGCAATATTCCAATGTGTGCCACTGGGACGCTTTTTCACCATTAATGCCTACACTGTAGTGGCACTTGCTGTCTTTACAGACCAAAGGTACAGGGTAGGCTGCAGATGCTGCCGGCTCAGCATCTCACCTCCATGCAGCAGAGAGTGAGTAACGGCCAAGCCTTCACATCCGGGGGATTTTGACTTAGAGCTGTTCAACCATATCTCTCAGCCGAGAGCCGTAGAACAAGTGTTAGGACCAAGCATGTAGTAGCACCTTGCAAATGGTTCGGACTTCAACGTAATGGATTTGAAAGCCAAAGTATATTCAATTTGGCTTGACTTTGCCAGTATGGTTGCTAGTTGGCATCGTTTATGGTCAGAACTACGACAGTATCTGATCGTTTTTGGGCCTCTGCTTTCATTCTTGATTAATTAAACCATTCTTGACAAATGTTTTCGCAGTAGCTCGTCTTGCGGTGATTGAAAAATTTCACCTCAAACGTCGCAATACGAATGCCCCGTTTGTCCCAGTAACCAAAAATAGAAATTAGAACCCAGATTTTATTCCATTATTTCATGCACCATTATTCAGGCAGCCGAAGCCTGCTTTGAACACTATTTTTTTTTTTTCAAGGTTAACGCGCCGGCCAGCCGGGACACTCAAAGAGTACCTACGGGAGAGAGCCGGCAGGCGGTAGGGCAGGAACAAGGGCAGTGAACCGGCGCGAGCTGGACCGCCCGCCTGCAGAACAGGCTAACTACGTACATTGCCAGTATTTGAAAAGTACCTTGTACCTTGAGAACATTCGAACATGCACCTCTTGTTGTCACAACAAGTAATAGGGTAATTAGTTAATTGGAAATACGCCATGTGACAACACGAGTGTAGTTGGGAATGCAGCATGTGACAACACGAGGGTAATTGGGAACACAACATGTGCAAACACGAGGGTAATTGGGAACACAACATGTGAAAACACGAGGGTAATTGGGAATACAACACGTGAAAAACATTAACAGTATAAATAGTTACAGATAGTCCCGGTGCAGATACTGTCAATAGCTTGTGAAACATAAGGCAGGGGACACGTTATAGGTCACATGATAACGAGATGAAGAAACTAGTTCTCTTCCTCGCCGCTTTACATTCCCAGACAATTTGCAGAAAATTTCTGACAATTAACTACATCACAATTGTAGCAGATCTTTTGCAGAACATCGCTGCCATTACGACAAGACTGGAGGACTCTCGATCCTCGTTCCAGATCATCTGCCTCATACATTTTGGTGCCCAATATTTCTTTAATTTCTTTTTTCCATTTCCCCGTGTTTGCCAGCACATATCGCTTCTGCCATGAACGATGCCTGTGCGTGTTGTTGGTTTGTCAGGACTGCTGGTGTTCCATTTTTTACATGGGATTGAGAGGAGCATTTTGTGTGATATTCACTAGCACAGGAACGGAGCATTGTGGGGTGAACCTTTGCCATGAAGTTGGAAGCGCGACTAGAGGCTAACGACAGTTCTTTCTAAAGCAGAGTATCCGACCCTTATTGTTCCTTGAACAAAGGCCAGACTGACACATACTTAGATTCCAACTGGTATCATTAGTATTGGCCTCTTCGCATGTTGTTGAAGTTGAGAAGGGAATGTCGGGAGTGCTGTGATGACGGTTCTTGACCAAACTCGACTCTTAAACCACTATAAAGTTTAACTAGCTACGTGTCTTGGGATGATTAATTGTCTTCTGTATCTGCCATGGGTTTATATACAGTAGTTTTACCTATGCAACCCTCTTTAACTTTATATACAACACAACATGTCTGCTACCATATTAACAACTGTTAAGTTCGTAACTGTGACACAACCTTACTTCCCATTGTCCGCCATTCATTTTTATTTGGTCTAAATATACTTGTTGTTTGGCACTGAATCAGTTAATATCTCATCTCATCTCATCTCATCTCATCTCATCTCATCCCATCTCATATCATCTCATCTCATCCCATCTCATATCATCCCATCTCATCTGGTTCCTCTTGTACCTTGCCGTGTCGAGGTGAAGTATAAACAGCGGGAGAGTGCCCGCCTATGGGCTTCATATATCGACATTCCCATGGACTCTGATATTCCTTCGTTTACATGGTCGGCCTCTTCCTCTGCTTCCATTTGGTCCGTGCACCATTGCTTGTTGTGGTATACTGTTAGTGGGTAGACTACTTGCATGGCCAAACCATTTGACTTGCTGCCTTCTAATAAAATCTAGTTCTGCTGTAACCCCCACTTTAGTCCTGATTTCTTCATTTCTGATCTTATCTCTTCTTGACACATTGAGTATTCTTCTCAGGAATTTCATTTCTGTTGTGATTTTTTCTTTTCTCTTTTTCTGTCATTGTCCACGTTTGGCATTGGTAACATAGAGTTGGTAGGAAGATTGTTTTGTAAAGTGTTTTCTTAGTAACTATTTATACATGTTTGTTCACTAGTATTGGTGCCATTTATCCAGTGTGTTGATTTGTCTTATTGCACCTATTTTCGATCTCGTCTTCTGATTTGCCATTTAATGATATTATACTTCCTAGGTACTTGAAACTCTTTACTTGTTTCAGGAGATGTTCGTTTAGGTGAATTGTTGTTGTTATTTCTTATTTTGTTATGGTCATTACCTCTGTTTTACTTGTGCTAATTTTCATGTTATGTTCCCTACACATTTCGTTTAGACTATTCATGTGGTCTTGTAATTCATCTTCTGATTTTGCCATTAGTGCTTGGTCATCCTCAAAGAGGAGTTCTCTATTGGTGTAATTTTCAAATGGTTCTTCTTCTGTGTCCTCGTCATGCGGTGTTCTTGCGGTCTCTATTTGGCTGGTTTCTTTACATATGTTATCTAATTAGGTTATGAACAAGAGAGGGAACAGGACACAACCTTGTTGTACTCCGGATCTTATGGTGAGGGTTCTGAGTGTCCTCCAGTTGCTCTCACTATGCATTCACTGTTGTTGTATAAGCTTCTACATAGGTTTGTTAGATGTGTACTCACTCCATATTGGTTAAGGATTCCTCAAAGCTTGCTTCTTTCTACTCTATCAAATGCCTTTTCTTGGTGGACAAAGCCTAATTGTTGTTGTTATTTCTTCTTTTGTTATAGCCATTAACTCTGTTTTACTTGATGTTTCATTAAATTCAATTGATTTTTTTTATAAGTTGTCTAAGAGAAAAAATGGCATCTGTGCATCCTTTGTTTTTCTGAAATCCAAATTGTGTTTCGCTTAGCTGAGGTTATATAGTAGTTCGTAATCTTTTCGCAAGAATTTTGCAAAATATAACGCGGGTAGATAGAAATATAGCATGTGAAATTACGAAGGTAAATTGATTGATTGACTGATTTAGGAACCAATATCACAGCATTTTGGGCATTCCCATAAGCGCTCCGTCCCCATCCTCAGCAGCCAGCGAAGAGTTCCAACGCCAATAGTTCCAGTAGCAATCTGATTATATGTTACGTCTCGCCTTTCCTCTGAGAGTCGAGCGTCAGCCAGAACCCCTCGTCACTCCTCGCTGTCTCATTCTTGCCAGACCATGGTGATCCATTTGCTCTTCCGAGGTGTACACGTGCTCCCACAAGGCGGCAACATTACGAAGATAGATGGGAACATAACATGTGAAAACACCAGGATAGATGGGAATACAATATGTAAAAAGGGATGGGTAGATGGGAATACAATATGTAAAAAGGGATGGGTAGATGGGAATACAATATGTAAAAAGGGATGGGTAGATGGGAATACAATATGTAAAAAGGGATGGGTAGATGGGAATACAATATGTAAAAAGGGATGGGTAGATGGGAATACAATATGTAAAAAGGGATGGGTAGATGGGAATACAATATGTAAAAAGGGATGGGTAGATGGGAATACAACACGTGGAAATACTAGGGTACATAGAGATACAGCATGTGTAAATGATCATTTCCTGGGTGCAGTGATGTTATTTGTGAAGTGTCTGTTAATATGGCCAAGGAATTTCACTTGTCCATACATTATGCTATTTAATCGAATTGTTACTGGATAAAATCATGGACACTCAACGGTGGCTTTTGAAGAACGGGGCATTCTCATGTGTGGAAATGTCCCGATTGCAGCAATGTCGATTCTTAAATTCAATATTCTGTCAATATTCTAATACCAAGACGCGACCGAGTGCTGTTACATGTAGGAATATAACGATCATCCCACAGGCAGCGCATGGGTCCACAACGTGGTCGACTATTGCAAGTGTCTCTCTTCCTCACACCCGTTGATTGCCTGTCTTCAGCTTGTGGTCGGGAATATGTGAAGATACGAGGGTAGTGGGGAATAACACATGTTAAAACTCGAGGGTAGTAGGAAATACATGTGAGAAAGAGAGTATCCGTGGCGAAATGGACAAACCGTCTGCCTCGCGCTCTAAAGGTTGTGGGTTCGATTCTGGGCTACGTCTTTCGGTCACGAGTGCGTTTCCCTCGGAGACTCCTGGGGTCGTCGCCGGAGCTACGGCGTTCGTGCTTTGTGTGATGCTTTCTGCAGGCCGCCCTGTGGAAAGAGACCGAACCATATGGGATAAAACCCGGGGCAATTAAGTCGATCCTCTCTCGACATGTGAAAACACGAGGGTAGCAGGAAATAACACATTTTAAAACTCCATGATAGCCGGGAACACATGCAAAACACGAGGGTAGCAGTTACTACAACATATGAAAACACGAGGGTAGCAGGAAATAATACATGAGAAAATTCGATAGTAGCGGGAAATACATGCAAAAACACGAAAGTAGCAGGAAATAACACATTTTAAAACTCGAGGATAGCACGTGTGAAAATATGACGGTAGCAGGGAAAACATGTGAAAATTCGAGGGTAGCAAGGAATAGCTCATTTTGAAACTCGAGAGTAGCAGGTTATAACAAAGTTTAAAATTCTAATGTAGCAGGAAGTACATGTGAAAACACGAGTATAGCAGGGAATACACGTGAAAACACGAGGGTAGCAGGGAACACCACAATTTAACACTCGAGGGTATCTTCATGCATGGGAATGTCCCGAGTGCAGTAATGTCGATTCTTAAATTCAGTATTCTGTTAATAATCTAAGATCAAGACACGACCGAGATACGCACCATAACACCTAGGAACATCACGATTGTCCAGCAAGCAGCGCATGTCATAACAACAGGGTTGGTTATTGCACATCTCTCCCTTCGTCGCACACATTTTTTGAATCGGTTGCCTGTCTTCAGCTTGTGATAGCATCACTGTGGTCGCGAATACATGTGAAAAAACGTTGGTAGCAGGGAATAGCACATTTTAAAACTCAAGGGTAGCAGGGAATACATGTGACAACTCGAGGGTTGCAGGGAATACATGTGAAAACTCGAGGTAACAGGGAATACATGTGAAAACTCGAGGGTAGCAGGGAATAACAGATTTTAAACCTTGAGAGTAGCTTGGTATACAACATGTGAAAACACGAGGGTAGCAGGGAATACAAATTGTGAAAATACGAAAGTAGCAGGGAATGCACGTGAAAATACGAGGGTAGCGGGGAAACAACATGTGAAAACACGAGGGTAGCAGGGATACACAACATGTGAAAACAAGAGGGTGGCAGTGAATACAATATGTGAAAACACGAGGGTGGCAGAAAATACATCAAGTGAAAACTCGAGGGTAGCAAGAGATACAACATATGAAAACACAACGGTCTCCCTGGCCCAGAGGTTAACGTCTTTCTCTGTAATCCAGTATATTCTCGTGAGTAACGTAACATGTGCGAGAATCGGTAGCTGTTCTCGTGGCGTTGGTAACTTAAGGGTATGAGAGCTGATCGCTCAGAAAGCAATGGCAAACTACTGAGTGTAATCTTGCCTAGTACATCAACAGCAGTTGAAAAATGTTGATGTTGACTGCAGCGTCCTGTAAGGGATAGGGAAAAAAAATGGTGGGAATACATATTAAAATGTGTGGATACATGGGTATACAATACGTGAAGATACGAGAATAGATAGAAATACAACATGTGTAAAATATGTTAATGCACATGTCCTAGGTGCAATCATGTCACTTGTGGAGATTCTGTCAATATTATAAGTTCTAGAACAAGCTAAATTAGTACGTAGCCAGCATTTGTGGAGTTTCTATCAATATTCTACGTTATACAACAGTCTAAATACGTACGTTGTTTTCGCAACAAGTAAGTTGGCGCCCTCGCTCCTGACACGCTAGTTAACTGGCGTGCTGATCTTCCCTATGGCTCGAAAACAAGGGTAGTTGAAAATACAATATATGAAAACACGGGAGTAGTTGGAATACAACATGTGAAAACACGAGGGAGGCCCCGAAATATATCATGTGAAAAAAACGCAGGTAGATAGGAACTCAGCATGTGAAAATACGAGTGAGGAAGAGAATACAGCATGTGAAACTACGAAGGTAAATGGGAACACAACATATGAAAACACCAGGATAAATGGGAGTACAGCATGTAAAAATGCATGGGTAGATGGGAATACACAACGTGTAAATGCGCATGTCCTGGGTGCAATGATGTCATTTGTGGAGTTTCTGTCAATATTCAATGTTCTAGAACACACTACACCTAGTACGTAGCCAGTATTTGTGGAGTTTATGTCACAATTTTAAGTTATAAAAACGAGGGTAATTGGAAAAACAACATGTGAAAACATTAACTGTATAAATAGTTACAGATAGTCCCAGTGCAGATACTGTCAATAGCGTGTGAAGCCACATGATAACGAGATGAAGAAACTAGTTCTCTTCCTAGATGCTTTTCATTCCCAGGCAATTTGCAGAACATTTCTGGCAATTAACTACATCACAGCTGTAGGAGGTCTTTTGCAGAACATCGTTATCATTACGATAAGACTGAAGTACTGTCGATCCTCTTTTTCCAGAAACCACGAGTTCTTTTACTTTTCTCAGGAAACCACCGTGCGCCACTATATGATTCTGACAGCGGTGGGCAGGGACGACATAGTTGCATTCACAATCAGTGCGCGCCGAAAACAATCACCAGCCGTACATTCTGAGGTAAGCTGAGAGGGACAGAGCACTCATACGAGAATCCCGAGTGTGATGGTCTTTAAATCCAATCTATCAATTCGAGCTAAACCATTTTGTAGACTTCGTGTTAATACTCTAAGATCGAGGCCCAACGAGATAAGTGCCGCGTCACTCCGGGAAAAACACTTTGCATAACCATTGCCATCAAGATGCATACACACCAGACCTACTCAACAACCACGCTGCAAATTGCTCGTCTGTCTGGCATCGTGATAATCTGTGGACATCACAACCCTCTTGGAAAAATCCACTTGGAAAAATAGAAGGGAATTCGGGAAAACAACATGTAAAGACACGAGGTAGGCCGAGAAATACATCACGTGAAACAAACGCGGGGATATAGAAATACAGCATGTGAAAATACGAGAGTAGACGGGAATGTAGCATGCGAAATTATGAAGGTAGATGGGAACACATAGGAAAATAATAGGATATATGGGAATACAACACGTGAAAATCCGTGGGTAGATTAAAATACAACACATGAAAATACGAGGGTAGATGGAGATACAACATGTGTAAATGCGCATGTCCTGGGTGCAAAGATGTCATTTGTGGAGTTTCTGTCAATATTCGAAGTTATAGAACAGAATAAATACGTACGTTGCCAGTATTTGGAACGCACGTGAAAGCATAAGACATTTGGCGGACGCATCTCATGTTTTCGCAACATTTAAGACCATAAAAGCATGTCTCTCCGCGCTTCTGACACGCCAGTTGACTGGTGTGCTTCTCTTCTCCTTGGCGGGAAAAACAAGGTTATTTGTAAATACAGTATGTGAAAACACTAGGGTAATTGTGAACACAACATGTGAAAACACGAGGGTAATTGGGAACACAACATGTAAGAACAATAACCGTATAAATAGTCACAGATAGCCCCAGTGCAGATACTGCCAATAGCTTTTGAAGCATAAAGCAGAGAACATGATTATGAGATGAAGAAACTAGTTCTCTTCTTCGCCGCTTTCCATTCCAGACTATGTGCAGAGAATTTTTGACAGTAAACTACATCATTGTTGTAGCAGGTCATTTGCAGAACATCGCTGTCATTACGCCAAGACTGGAGGACTCTCGATCTTCTTTTTCCAGAAACCACGAGTTCTTTTACTTTTCTCACGAAACAACCGTACGCCTCTGCTTGAATATGACAGCATCGGGCAGGGATGACTTATTTGCATTCACAATCAGTGCGCGCCGAAAAGAATCACCACCCCGACATTCTGAGGTAAGATGTGAGGACAGAGCACTCATAAGAGAATATTGAGTGCAATTATGTTTAAATTCAGTCTATCCATTCAAGCTAAAACCTTGTGTAGACTTCGTGTTAATACTATAAGATCGAGTCCAGACGAGATACGTACCGCGTCACTTCGGTAAACACACTTTGCATAACCACTGCCATCGACATGCATACACCCCAGGCTTACGCAACAACCACGCTGCAGTTTGCACGGAAGTCCGGCATCAAGACAATTTGTGGGCAACACGCCCCTCTTGTCCACTTGGAAAAACAGGAGCGCACCGGGAAAACAACATGTGAAAACACGAGTTCATTCATTCATTCATTCATTCATTCATTCATTCATTCATTCATTCATTCAGTAGCATGTCCTTTGCAGAACCTCGCTCCCATAACATCCTTCCGGAAAACCTCTCGATCATAAGCAAGATGTTCCGCGTCCGATACACCCATTTGGAGATCATCCGCCACATCCTGCACCCATCTTCTCTTTGGCCGTCTTCTTTCTGTCTCTTCCCAGGCATATACCCCTCCATTATTGTTCTCTCCAAACTTTCATGATGTTTCACATGACCAAAATATTTCAATTTTCTTTGTTTTATCGTTTTTAATAGCCAACCTTTTTCAATATTCAGCTCTTGAAGTATTGATGCATTTGTTCTTTTCTTTACCCAAGATATTCTTAGAACTCGTCTATAACATTTATATTCAAAGACATTTATGCGCTGCTCAGCTTGTTTAGTAAGTGTCCAGGGAAACACGAGTAAGGCCCCAAAATATATCATGTGAAGAAACGTGGGAAGATAGGAATACAGCATATGAAAATGGGGGGGGGGGGGAGGGGAGGAAGAGACGGGAATACAGCATGTGAAATTGCGAAAGTAACTGGAAACACAACATGTGAAAACACCAGGATAAATGGGAATACAACATTTGAATATGTGTGGGTAGATGGGAATGGCATTAGCACCTTACCGTCTTGACAGACGATAGTTTGCTTAATAACTACAACCCATGGCGAACGCGAATGTGACTGACAAGGCCATCGCGCTGTAAATGTTTGTCCACAGTGGATGCATGTGAACACATGGTCATTTCCAACATCATGCACTATCTTACGTCTCACACCCTCAGTGTGTGACTTATCTGCAATAATTTTATCCTTTGTCTTTATTCCATTTCTGATATTTGCCCTCCATGCAACACGTTCAGCGGCGACTTGCTCCCAATGTGCATTATCAATGCCTGTATCAATCATGTCCCGCTTACACACATATTTGTATCGTAGTAGAGGCCCACCCTGAGATCTCTTACCCATCTGTAATTGACAAACAAATATGTCCTTCTCGTATTCTACCATCATCCATCGTGTCCTATCCATCTAAGTCTACGAAGACTGAGCATGGAATATACTGTCACACAACCTGATCTTTCCAATACTTCAGTATTTGTGATTTTGTCTTGCCACTTAATATGAAGTATACTTCGCAGACACCGCATATGAAAGCTGTTTAAACGTTTCTCTTGGTGTGAGTAGGTTATCCAGGCTTCACTGCCATAAAGAAGATTACTAAGGACACAGGCTTGATCGACAAGGACTTTTGTTTTGGCAGTAGCTTCCTGTTCTCCCAGGCTCATTTTATTAACCTGTTCATTGTTGTTGCTGCCTTACCAATCCTGATGTTGATTTCCTGATCTAGGGATAATTTGCTATTTACCTCTGATCCTAGATATGTAAAATGGTCTACTATTTCTAGTTCGGCGTCATCAATAAAGATTGATAGTACACCATGTGCATCCTGTGACATAATCTGTGCCATCTTTTTGCTAATTGTTAAACCAAATTCAGATCAAGCATTGGAGAATGCAGATATTAGACGTTGTAATTCTTTCACAGAGTGGGTCGTAATTGCAGCATCATCTGCAAAAAGCAACTCTCTGATCAGTACCCTCCTAATTTTGGTCTTGGCCTTCAATCTCTGAGCATTGTAGAGGCTGCCATCTGAGTGAATGTATATACCACCATCCTGATCACGAAAGGCATATTTCAGTAGAAGTGAAAAGTATATTCCAAAGAGGGTGAGAGCTAGTACACAACCTTGCTTAACACCACTCTGGATTTCAAACTCTTCAGAAGTTGCACCATCAAACTTGATTATACCTTTCATGCCTGTGTGGAACGATTCCACAATGGACAGAAGAGTTGGTGGGCAACACATCTTCTTTAGTGCCTTGAACTAAAGATCACGACTGACCAAATCAAATGCCTTTGTGAGATCGATGAAGGCCATAGACGGTGGTTGATTCTGTTCACGGCATTTTACTTGCATTTGTCGCAATTAGAATATCATATCAATGGTAGACCGGTTCTGCAGGAAGCCACACTGTGATTTTGGGTAGACTTGATCTCCTAGGACTTGAAGTCTGAGCAGAACAATTCTAGCAAATACATTCCCACTAAAACACATAAGTCAGATACCCCTATAGTTGTTATAGTCGCTCTGATGGCCCTTGTTCTTGTACAGTGTTTCAACGCTGGGCAGAGCATTTCAGCAACATCTTAAATGCAACTTCCTTCTTCGATGATGAAACCATCAACTGCTTTCCTCAAATTCCCACTAATGATACACTTGATGACCTGCCAACCATAGTGGAAGTAAACAAAGCCATCCAGCAACTCTCCAGCGGCAAGACACCTGGTCCTGACTCCATCCCAGCAGAGATATACAAGGCAGGTAAGCCGGTCCTAACAGAGCAGCTTCACCAAGTCTTTACAAACATATGGGTGAATGAGATCATGCCACAAGATTTCAAGGACGCGTTAATAGTCCACCTTTACAAACGTAAAGGAAACCCTCAATCCTGTGACAACCACTGAGGTATCTCCTTACTTTCAATTGCAGGGAAGATACTCGCCAGAATTCTTCTCAGTCGCCTCACGGCCCATCTCGATCAAGGTCTTCTTCCTAAGAGTCAATGTGGCTTCAGAAAAGAACGAGGAACTGTTGACATGATTTTCACGGCAAGGCAGCTGCAAGAGAAATGTCAGGAACAGAACTGCAATATGTTCTCCACTTTCATTGACCTTACCAAGGCTTTCGATACAGTCAGCAGAGAAGGACTGTGGAAGATTATGGCAAAATATGGCTGTCCACATAAGCTTGTCCAAATAGTTCGGTTATTTCATGATGGTATGCAGGCAAGAGTATAGGAAAATAGCGAACTGTCTGAACCCTTTCCTGTCACCAATGGGGTGAAGCAAGGATGTGTCCTGGCACCAACACTGTTAAGCCTCATGTTTTCAGCCATGTTGATGAATGCCTTCGAGAACAACGACATTTGAATAGACATCAACTACCGCATGGATGGAAAGTTATTCAATCTCAGAAGGCTGAAAGCAAAAACAAAAATTAACAGCGACACCATCAGAGAGCTCCTGTTTGCTGATGATTGCGCTCTATATGCCAATTCAGAGGCAGATATGCAACATAATGTTTCAGCTTTCTCACATGCCTGTGCCAACTTTGGGCTCAATATCAACTTGGAGAAGACTGTAGTTATGTACCAGCCAGCTCCAGGGAATAATCACACTGTTTCGAATATCAAAGTGAATGGTCATAGACTAAGACAAATTCACCTATCTTGGCAGCACTGTGTCACAAGCTGCCACAATTGATGACGAAGTGAAAGCAAGAATCACCCCGGGAAGGTTAACCCGGTCAACAAATGCCCGCAGAAGTCGGATGTGTCGGCCTAACGGCGCAAGAACGCAGCTCTGCTGTAAACAGTCACAACGCAATCACATCCGGAAAAAACTCCGGATGAACGCAGAAGAAGAAGAAGAAGAAGAAGAAGAAGAAGAAGAAGAAGAAGAAGAAGAAGAAGAAGAAGAAGAAGAAGAAGAAGAAGAAGAAGAAGAAGAAGAAGAAGAAGAAGAAGAAGAAGAAGAAGAAGAAGAAGAAGAAGAAGAAGAAGAAGAAGAAGAAGAAGAAGAAGAAGAAGAAGAAGAAGAAGAAGAAGAAGAAGAAGAAGAAGAAGAAGAAGAAGAAGAAGAAGAATAATGCAAGAATCTCTAAGGCCAATGCGGCCTTTGGCAGACTGTACAAGAATGTATGGGACAGAAATGGAATAAGCCTACAAACAAAGCTGAAAGTCTACAAAGCAGTTGTATTATTCACACTGCTATATGTTTGTGAAATCTGGACTGTTTATCAGCGACACGCTAGGAAAATAAACCACTCCCACACAGTCTGCCTTAGGAAGCTACTGAAGATTAAATGGCAAGACAAGAACCCAGACACTGAAGTCATAGAAAGAGCGTCCATGCCCAATATCCACACTATACTAATAAAGAATCAGATTTGCTGGGCTGGTCAGTTAACTCGCATGCCAGATCACAGGCTCCCTAAATGCATTTTTTTTACGGCGAGTTGCATTGCGGTAAACGCTCCCAAGGCGGCCAGAGGAAACGCTTTAAAGACACTGAAAATCTCACTGAATGCTTTTGGAATTCATCATGACACCTGGGAGACTGCAGCCAGAGACCGAAATTCGTGGCGTGCATCATTACTCAAGGGTGCAGTCACGCGTGAGGCAACCAGGACTGCAAGAGCTGTGAAGAAAAGGCAGGACAGAAAAGCCACTGCAGGAAATCCTCCTCCAGAATCGTCAAGCATTCTTTATCCACATTGTCAAAGAACATTTTGAGCCAAAATAGGCCTTATCAGCCATCTTAGAACTCACGGCTCCATACTTTCAACCCCCTGGATGAAATGAATGGTCATCATCATTCTTGATGGACAAACAACACAACACAGTATTATAGTGCTTGAATCTTTGAAATCCTGTGGGACTTGCCCTTCTTGCCAGCATAGCTCTATTAGCTGGTGGATCTGTAGAGTGAGTTTGTCTTGCCCACTCCTGATAACCTCTATTAGAATCCGATCCTTACCTGGGGCCTTGCCAGATGCAAGTTCATTTATAAAACACTAGCTGACCCGGCCCGGCTTCGCCCAGCCCCTGGCGGGGATCTGTCTGTCTGTCTGTCTGTCTGTCTGTCTGTCTGTCTGTCTGTCTGACCCGGCTTCACCCAGTCCCTGGCGGGGAGCATCTCATTTAATTAATATAAGTGGTCATATAAGCTCCCGTTAACGATTATCTGTCTGTCTGTCTGTCTGACCCGGCCCGGCTTCGCCCAGGCCCTAGCGGGGATCTATCTATCTATCTATCTATCTATCTATCTATCTATCTATCTATCTATCTATCTATCTATCTATCTATATATCTATCTATCTATCTATCTATCTATCTGTCTGTCTGTCTGTCTGTCTGTCTGTTTGTCTGTCTGTCTGTCTGTCTGTCTGTGTCTGTCTGCTTATCTGTCTGTCTGTTTGTCTGACCCGGCCCGGCTTCGCCCAGCTCCTGGTGGGGAGTATCTCATTTAATTCATATAAGTAGTCATATAAGATCCCGTTCCCGTTCCCGACTATCTGTCTGTCTGTCTGTCTGTCTATCTATCTGTCTGTCTGTCTGACCCGGCCTGGCTTCACCCAGTCCCTGGTAGGGAGCATCTCATTTAATGCATATAAGCAGTCATATAAGTTCCCGTTCCCGACTATCTATCTATCTGTCTGTCTGTCTATCTATCTGTCTGTCTGTCTGTCTGACCCGGCCCGGTTTTGCCCAGCCCCTGATGGGGATCTGTCTGTCTGTCTATCTATGTATCTATCTATGTATCTATCTATCTATGTATCTATCTATGTATATATCTATCTATGTATCTATCTATCTATCTATCTATCTATCTATCTATCTATCTATCTATCTATCTATCTATCTATCTATCTATCTATCTATCTATCTATCTATAGCCAGGGGACTTAACTTAAGATATAGCAATGCTACTAAAAGTTATGTCCCTTGTTTTATTTTTTCTTATATTGAGTCATGTAATTACAAAATTAAATTTCAGTAAGTAAATAGATGATAGTACACTAAGAAACTATTACAGTTGGTTGCACAGGAATGAAAAGAAGACGTGTAGAAAATTTCATCTCAATCGGATTGACCGTTCGCGAACACATAAAAAACGGACATACATACACACACACACATACACACATACATACATACATACATCCTTTTTTATAGATATAGATTTAACTACCAGGGATGGAGTTATACCTCTCCATAGCACAAAGTCTGGGCTAAAATATAGAGACCATATGTTGCCCATGCAGCATGATCCCTCTCTCGACCTGTCTAGCTCACTCCAGAGGAAAGGTAACACTAATACATCTGGAACAAGACAAGCTGCAGAAGCTGCCGGACCAGCAAAGCAATGCTCTAACTGTCCACCTGTCGGAGCTTCGATCCTAGACCAGCTGCCAACTAAGGCCTGTGGCCTGGTCTGCACTGCCATGACATTTTGTCTTTAAGTTACTTTTCCTCGCACTAGGATAAGGCCTTACCCTCCCAATTGCGCTCATCCGCCCGAAGCCGTTGGCACAATGTGGGGTGTCGGGTTTGGCAAGCGTCGCCCTACATTCAGCGCTAACAGAAAGCAGGTAGTACCGTCTACTGACATTATGGTAGCTCGGTCTTATCTGAGCAAGACCTGACTGGCAAGATGGTAGATTGGCTACTAGTAGATGGGAATACAACACGTGTAAATGCGCATGTCCTCGGTCATTGGCCATATTATCTGATTCGGTGCCAGACAAAAAGTAGGTTTAGATCAAACAAAAATGGATGGCGGAATATGGGAAGTAAGGTTGTGTCACAGTTACGAACATAACAGTTGTTAATATGGTAGCAGATTTTTGTATTATGTATCAAATTAAAGGTAGATCCGTACGGAAAACTTCTATATATGAGCCAATGGCAGATACGGGAAGTCGCTTAAGACTATTCATCATCCTATGGAGCTTAAGCAGTTAAATTTTATAGTGGTTTAATAGTCGACTTGGGTCATGAACCGACATCGCAACACTCGGGACACTTCCATGAGCGCTCCGCCCTCAACTTCAACAACATGTGGAGATGCATGTTGTAAATGTCTTTTGCTCAAAAGTGCGTTCCAAATACTGGCAACGTACGAATTTAGTCTGTTCTATAACTTAGAGTAGGAGCGGCTGACCGAGTGGCTAGATTGTGGGATTCTCCATCGGGAGACCCGGGTTCGAAACGTCGGTAAAGTGTGAAGTTTTTTTCTGTCGGAGGCAAAAAGAAAACTCTAGCCTGCACAGTTCGTAGCGACTGCACTAGCCAGGCGGCCTTAATTCCTTAGGCTCTTGCCCTCCCCCCCCCCCCCACCCCCACCCCCATGCAATACAACGCAAGGTACTATATAGGCAGCAAATGATAGTTTTGACTGTTTGTATAACTTAGAATATTGACAGAAACTCCACAAATACCGGTTACGTAAGAATTTAGCCTGTTCTAGAACATAAAATATTATCATTGCAACTAAGACATGCGCGTTTACAGTTGTTGCATCCCCATCTACTCTCGTATTTTCACGTGTTGTTTTCCCACCTACCCACCCATTTGGATAGATGGAAATACAACATGTAAAAATGCATTGATGATGGCAATACACCATCATATCACTAGGAACATTCCCATGAGCGCTCCGTCCTCATCTTCAATAACATGCGAAGAGTCCCAATACTAAATATACAAGTTGAAATCTGGTTATGTGTCCGCATGGATAGGTTCTGCCAATGGCACGTGAAACATAAGGCAGGGACATGTTCTAGGCCACATGATAACGAGATGAAGAAACTAGTTCTCTTCCTCGCCGCTTTTCATTCCCAGGCAATTTACAGAAAAGTTCTGACAATTAACTGCATCACAATTGTAGCAGGTCTTTTGCAGAACATCGCTGTCACTACGATAAGCCTGAAGGACGCTCGGTCTTCTTCTTCAAAAAAGCAAAAGTTATTTTACTTTTCTCACGAAACCACCGTACCTCACTGCATGAATATGATAGCTGCGGACAGGGACGGCATAGTTGCATTCACAATCAGTGCCATGATGTTTAAATTCAGTCGATAAATTCGAGCTAAAGCCTTTTATAGATTTCGTGTTAATACTCTAAGATAGAGGCCACACGAGATACGTTCCATGTCACTTTGGAAAAAACGCTTTGTATAGTCATTGCCATTGCCATTGCCATCGAGATACATACAGTCCAGATCTACGCAACAACAAAGCGGCAGATTGCACGTCTGTTCAACACCATGACGACCTGTGGGCAACACGTCCCTCTTGTCCACCTGGACAAACAGGAGGGCAGCCGAGAATGCAACAAGTGAAAACAAGAGGGAGGCCCAGAAATATATCATGTGAAAAAGCGCGGGTAGATAGGAATACAGCATGTGCAAATACGACTTAGGACGGGAATACAACACGCGTAATTGCACGTATCCTGGGTGCAATGATGTCATTTGTGGAGTTTCTGCCAAAATTAATAAGTTCTAGAACAGACTAAATTCGTACGTAGCCAGTATTTGTGGAGTTTATGCCAATATTCTTAGTTAAAGAACAGTCTACATACGTACGTTGCCAGTATTTGGAACGCACTTTTGAGCAAAAGACATTTCGAACATGCATCGCATGTTTTCGCAACAAGTAAGACGTTAAATAAATGTCTGTCCTCGCTCTGACACGATAGTTGACTGGCATGCTTCTCTTCCCCTTGACGGGAAATACAGGGGTATTTCGAAATACAACTTGTGAAAACACGAATGTATTTCAAAATACAACATGGAAAAACACGAGGGAGGCCTCGAAATATATCATGTGAAAAATTACGGGTAGATAAGACTAAAGCATGTGAAAATACGAGGGAGGACGGGAATACAGCATGTGAAATTAAGAAGGTAACTGGGAACACAACACGTGAAAACATCAGAACAGAAAGGAATACAACACGTGAAAATGCGTGGGTAGGTGGGAATATAGCATGTGTAAATGTGCATGTGTAATGGTGTCATTTGTGGCGTTTCTGTCAATATTCAAATGTCTAGAACAGACTAAATTCGTACGTACACAGTGGCTGTGAAATTTATATCAATATTCTAAGTTCTCGAACAGACTAAATAGTACATACCCAGTATTGGTGAAATGTATGTCAAAATTCTAAGTTCTTGAAAAGACTAAATTAGTAGGTAGCCAGTATTTGTGGAGTGTCTTTAAATATTCGATGTTATAGAACAGATTAAATACGCAAGTTGCCAGTTCTAAATGAACGCACTTTTGAACATAAGAAAGTTCGAACATGCATCTCATGTTTTCGCGACAAGTAAAACGGTGATTGCATTCCTCTCCCCACGTCCAACACGCTGGTTGACTGGCGTGCATCTCTTCTCCTTGGCGGGAAAACAAGGGTAGTTGGAAATACAACCGATGAAAACACGAGGGTAGTTGGGAATACAACATGTAAATACACGAGGGTAATTGGGAACACAACATGGGAAAAACATTAACAGTATAAATAGCTACAGATAGTCCCAGTGCAGATATTGCCAATAGAGAGTGAAACATAAGGCAAGGGGCACGTTCAAGGCCACACGATAACGAGATGAAGACACTAGTTCTCTTCTTCGCCGCTTTTCATGTCCAGGCAATTTGCAGAAATTTTTCAATTGACTACAACACAATTGTAGCAGATCTTTTGCAGAGCATGGCAATCAATATGATAAGACTGAAAGACTCTCGATCTTCTTCTTCCAGTAACTGCGAGTTCTTTAACATTTTTCACGAAACCACCATACGCCACTGCATGAATCTGACAGCGGCAGGCAAGGACGACATAGTTGCATTCACAATCAATGCACGCTAAAAACAATCACCACCCGTACATTCCACTTGGACAAACAGAAAGGCAGACGGGAAAACAACATGTGACATCACGGGGGAGGCCCCGAAATATATCAAGTGAAAACACGCGGGTAGATACGAATAAAGCATGTGAAAATACGGGGGTAGACGGGAATACAGAATTGGAAATTACGAAGGAGATGGTAACACAGCATGCGAAAACATTAGGATAGTTGGGAATACAACATGTGAAAATGTGTGGATAGATTTGAATACGACACGTGAAAATACGAGGGAAGATGGAGATACAACATATGTAAATGCGTATGACCTGGGTGCAGTGATGTCATGTGTGGAGTTTCTGTCAATATTCTCAGTTACAGAACAGGCTAAATTTGTACGAGGGTAAGTTAATAAGAAAGTCACAAATAGCTGTAGAAAAATAACTAACTATGATAACAACTTGAAACCAGTTTATTTTTATACACACATTGTCAATTTATTTCTCAACATAATTTCCACCAACATTGATGCACTTATCCCATCGTTTTATCAGGCCTCCCATAATTCACTTATCCCATCGTTTTATCAGGCCTCCCAAACCGGCTGCATAGAACTGCGTGCTCTGTTTTCTAAACCACGTTTTCACTTCACATTCAAGTTCGGCGTCATTCGCGAAATGTCTCCCGCCAAGATGGGTTTTCAGTGGACTTAACCCCTAGCGATTTCCAGTAGTGCGGTGCATAAAATTAAACTGGTTTCAAGTTGTTATCATAGCTAGTTATCTACAGCCATTTGCGACTTTCTTATTAACTTACCCTCGTGCGCAGCCAGTATTTGTGGCGTATCTGTCAATATTCTAAGCCATAGAACAGACTAAATGCGTATCTAGCCAATATTTCTGGAGTTTCTGTTAATATTCAAAGTTATAGAACAGACTAAATACGTACGTTGCCAGTATTTGGAACGCACTTTTGAACATAAGAAAGTTCGTAAGGGCATTCCATGTTTTCGCAACAAGGAAAACGATGATTGCATGACTGTCCCCGCTTCCGACATGCTGGTTGACTGTCGTACGTCTCTTCTCCTTGGTGGGAAAACAGGGGTAGTTGGAAATACAGCAAATGAAAACACGGGGGTAATTGTGAACACAACATGTGAACACATTAACTGTATATATTGTTGCAGATAGTCTCAGTGCAGACTGGGAGTCTCCGTGGCGAAGTAGTCGAGCCATTTGACTCGGGCTCCGAAGGTTGTGGGTTCGATTCCGGGCCGCGTCCTTCGGTTCACGAGTTAAATTTTTCGGAGACGCCTGTGGGTCGTCGCTAGAGCTACGGAGTTCGTGCTTGGCGCGACGCTTTCCAAGCTGTGGAAAGGGATCGAGCCATATGGGATAAAACCCGATGCAATGAAGTCGACCCTGTCAACTTTTTTTTCAGTGCAGACTGGGTCAAGAACCGACATCACAGCACTAGGGACATTCCTATAAGCGCCCCGTCACCATCTTCAACAACATGCGTAGAGTCGCAATACTGAATGTACCACTTGCAAACTGATTATGTTTCCGCGGAGACACAATCTGTCAATGAAGCGTGAAACATAAGGCAGCGACACGTTCTAGACCACTTGGTAAAGAGATGAAGAAACTAGTTCTTTTCCTCTCCGCTTTTCATTCCCAGGTAGTCTACTGAAAATTTCCGACATTTAATTGCGTGGGTAGATGGGAATACAATAAGTCAAAATACGAAGCTAAGTGGAGAAACAACATGTGTAAATGCGCATGATCTAGGTGCAATAATGTCATTTGTGGAGTTTCTGTCAATATTTTACGTCATAGAACATACTAAATACATACGTTGCCAGTATTTGGAACGCACTTTTGAGCATAAGACATTTCGAACATGCATCTCATGTTTTCGCAACACATAAGACGGTAATTGCATGTCTGTCCCCGCTCCCGACATGCTGGTTGACTGGTGCGCTTCTCTTCTCCTTGACGGGAAAACAAGGGTAGTTCAAAATACAACATGTGAAATTACAAGTGTACTTAGACATGTGAAAACACGAGGGTAATTGACAACACAACATGAGAAAACATTAACTTTATAAATATTACTAATAGTCCCAGTGCATTTACTGCTAATAGCGTGTGCAGCATAAGGTTCTACGCTTCATGGTAACGAGATGAAGAAACTAGTTCTCTTTCTCGCCGCTTTTCAATCTATGACAATTTGCAGACAATTTCTGACAGTATACTACATCATTGTTGTAGCAGGTCATTTGCAGAACATCGCTGTCATTACAAGACTGAAGGGCTTTCGGTCTTCTTCTTCCAGAAACCACTAGTTCTTTTACTTTTCTCACGAAACCACCATACGCACTTGCATACAAATGACAGCATCGGGTAGGGACGACATAATAGCTTTCACAATCAGTGCGCGCCGGAAAGATTCACCACCCCGATGTTCTGAGGTAAGCTGAGAGGACAGAGCACTCATACGAGAATCTCCAGAGCAATTATGTTTAAATTCAGTCTACCCATTCAAGCTAAAGGCTTTTGTAGACTTCGTGTTAATACTCTAAGATCGAAGCCATAGGAGATACGTACCGTGTCACTTCGGTAAACGCACTTTGCATAACCATTGCCATCGACATGCATACACTCCAGACCTACGCAACAACCACGCTGCAAATTGCACATCTGTCCGGCATCAAGACAATCTGTGGGCAGCACATCCCTCTTGTCCACTTGGAAAAACAGGAGGGCAGCGGGGAAAAGAACATGTGAAAACACGAGGAAAGCCCCGAAATATATCATGTGAAAAAACGCGGGGAGATAGGAATAAAGCATGAGAAAATTCGGGGAACGACGGGAATACAACATGTGAAATTACAATGATAAATTGCCACACAACATGTGAAAACACCAGGATAAATTGGAATACAACACGTGTAAATGCTCATGTTCTAGGTCATTAGCAATATTAACTGGTTCAGTGCCAAAGAGTAGGTTTAGACCAAACAAAAATGGATGGAGGAAATTGGGAAGAAAGGGGTGTTACAGTTATGCACTTAAAGGTTATTTATATGGTAGCAGACGTTTTGAGTTATATATCAAATTAAAGGTATTTGCACAGGGAAAACATAAAAATATATAAGCCCATGGCAGATACGGGAAGTCGCTTAAAACGATTAATCATCCTATGGCGCTTAAGCAGTTAAATTCTATAGGGGTTTAGGAGTCACGTTTGGTCATGAATCGACATTACAACATTTGCGACATCCTCAGGAGCTCTCCGCCCTCAACTTAACAACATGCGAAGAGTCCCATTACTAATGGCACCAGATGGAATCTGATTATGGCTCCGTCTGGCCTTTGCTCGGAGAACAATGAGGGCAGGATTCTTTGGTTTAGAAAGAACAGTCGTTAGCTATCAGTCGCTCAGCCAACTTCACGGCAAAGTGTCACCCATAATTCTCCGTTCCTGTGCCAGTGAATATCACACAAAATGCCCCTCACTGTCCCATGTGAAAATTTGAACACCATCAGTACCGACAAACCACCAGCAAGCACAGACATGGTTCCTGCTAGAAGAGACAGGTGCTGACAATCGGAGGACAATCACAAGTTGTTGGCGGTATCAGCACTGGGACTATCTGTAACTATACAGCTAATCTTTTCACATGTTGTTTAGTTTAGTTTAGTCGACCGATCAACATCACGGCACACGGGTGTAACCCATAAGAGCTCCGTTCTTTTCCTAACTCAAGCCTGAGTCCGGAGAAACTCAGCTCAGTACACGAACTCCGTAGCACCGGCGAGGATCCTGAAATACTTTGGGTAGATATTTAACTCGAAATTTTGCCCGGGCAACGCCGTTAGCCTACTCTTTTTCGATTTCCAACTGCCAAGGGATTTTTTACATGCGCAACAATACACACGGGCGTTCGATCTCACTACCCAGAGACCAGGGGAAGTTTTGTTACTAGAAGTCCACGTGAAAAAATCCCAATCTCTCCAGGGGTTGAACCACGGACCTCCAGTAATCGAGGCGGACACCATGTCTCGAGACCACTTAGCCCCCCTTCACATGTTGTATTCCCAACTACTCTCGTGTTTTCACATGTTGAATTTCCAACTGCCCATGTTTTCACGTCAAGGAGAAAAGAAGCATGCCAGTCAACCAGATTGTGGAAAGCGGGGACAGACATGCTTTTACGGTCTTCCATTAATCAATCAGGTGCCGTCTACACAATGAAGGTTGGCTGCCATCGATCTCCAACACTGTCTGTCTCTTGCCTTGACTGTACATTCTGTCAGGCTGATGTTCGTCCATGTCTTGATGTTATCTTCCCACTTGAATCGCTGTCTACCTCTTGCTCGCTTGCCCTCAACCTTGCCTTCCAGTATGGATTTTATAAGAGTATCATGTCTTTTAACATGGCCGAACTATTTCACTTGCCTCCTCTTTATTTCTTTCATCAACTCTCTCTTAATTCCCAGTTTTTCTATAACCTCTGCATTTGATTGTTTTTGTTTCCAAGAAATACGACATATTCGTCTGTATATCCACATCTCCAGGGCCTCTATGCGACTTTCTAGTTGCTTGTTCAATGTCCAGGCTTCCACGCCATACAGTAGCGTTGAATATACGTAGCATTTGACAATTCTCATTTTAATGCGTTATTAATCTCTCAAGATGTTAATACTGATTTTATGCCGTTGAAAGCATTCTTGATCATTCCTATTCTCTTTTTGATTTCTATTTCTCTTCTCCCATCATCTGTTATTATATGTCCAAGATAGGAAACACTTGATACGTGTTCTAGTATCTGCCTTTTACGGTCTTAAATAGTGCGAAAACATGAGATACATGTTCGAAATGTATTTTGCTCAAATGTGCGTTCCAAATACTGGCAAACGTACAAATGTAGTTTGTTCTATAACTTAGAATATTGACAGAAACTCCACAAATACTGGCCACGTACGAATTTAGTCTGTTCTATAACTTAGAATATTGACAGAAACTCCACAAATATTGGCAAACGTACATATTTAGTCTGTTCTATAACTTAGAATATTGACAGAAACTCCACAAATACTAGCCACGTATGAATTTAGTCTGTTCTATAACATAGAATATTGACAGAAACTCCACAAATGACATCATTGCACCCAGGACATGCGCATTTACACATGTTGTATCCCCATCTACCCTCGTATTTTCACGTGTTGTTTTCCCATCTACCCACGCATTTGGATAGATAGAAATACAACATGTGAAAACGCGTTGATCATGGGAATACAACATCACAGCACAAGGGACATTCCCATGAGCGCTCCGTCCTCATCTTCAACAACATGCAAAGAGTTTCAATACTAAATATACCAACCAGTTGCAACCGGATTATGTGTCCGCAGGGACACGTTCTGACAATGGCGCGTGAAACATAAGACAGGGATACGTCCTAGGCCACACGATAACGAGATGAAGAAACTAGTTCTCTTCCTCGCTGCTTTTCACTCCAAGACAATTTGCAGAACATTTCTGACAATTAACTACTTCATAGTTGTAGCAGGTCATTTGCAGAACATCGCTGTCATTACGACAAGACCAAAGGACTCTCGATCTTCTTCTTCCAGAAACCACGAGTTCGTTTACTTTTCTCACGAAACAACCGTACGCCTCTGCATGAATATGACAGCATCGGGCAGGGATGACTTATTTGCATTCACAATCAGTGCACGCCGACGTTCTGAGGAAAGCAGAGAGGGACAGAGCACTCATACGAGAATCTCGAGTGTAATGATGTTTAAATTCAGTCTATCCATTCAAGCTAAAACCTTTTGTAGACTTCGTGTTAATACTCTAAGATCGAGGCCAGAGGAGATACGTACCGCGTCACTTCGGGAAACACACTTTGCATAACCATTGCCATGGACATGCATACACTCCAGACCTACGCAACAACCACGCTGCAGATTGCACGTCTGTCCAGCGTCAAGACAATCTGTGGGCAGCACGTCCCTCTTGTCCACTTGGAAAAACAGAAGAGCAGCCGGGAAAACAAAATGTGAAAACACGAGATGGCCCCGAAATGTTTCATGGGGGAAAACGGGAATAGATAGGAATACAACATGTGAAATTACGAAGGTAGATGGTAACACAACATGTGAAAATATCAGGATAGATGGAAATACAATACGTGAAAATTCGTGGGTTAATGGGATACAACAAGTGACAATACGAGGGTAGATGAAGATACAAGATGTGTAAATGCGCATGTCCTAGGTGTAATGATGTCATTTGTGGAGTTTCTGTCAATATTCTAAGTTATAGACCAGACTCAATACGCACATTGCCAGTACTAGGATAGCACTTGTTAACCTGTGAACATTCGTAAAGGCATCCCATGTCGTCATAACAAGTAAGAGCTTGACCACCTGTCACTCCCTTTCCCCGACACGCTGATTAAATTGCTCGCTTCTCATCTCTTTAACATAGATATTACTAAATCCAACCAGGCATGGGACGATATCATTCTATCTTATAATTTCAAACAACTAATAAATCGTCCCGCAAGAGTTACTGACACCTCCTCAACTATAATTGATCATATGTATGTGACTTGTCCAGTTAATATTACCGAATGTTCTGTTCCTGTTAGTGCAGCTAGTGACAATTACCCAATATGTTGTACATGGTTGAAAATTGGGTTCAAAACTCCTAAAAATAAACATTTAAGCATCAAATTTAGAAATTTTAAAGCTCTCAACCAAAATTTATTTTTAGACGACTTAAAAAAATGCAGCCCTTGAACATGTTTACCAACTTCCTGATCCGGATGATGCACTAGCTCACTGGACAAAGACAGTCTACAATGTATTTGATAAACATGTGCCAGTCAAAGAAGTTCGAGACAAGAATCAACATAAATCAGACTAAGAAATAAAGTTAAATATAAAATTTGTAGGATAAACAAAGATCATTTCAAAAATTTGATTGTATATAAATCAAATAACACACATATATGGAAGGCTATTAACTCGCTAACCAACAAGAAACACTCTTCAGAGTCAGCAATACCAAACACTATAACATGCGAGTATTTCAGTTACTTCTTTCAATCAGAAATAGAGAATCTAAAGTCCTCAATACCAGAATCAGTATGTAATTTAAGTTCACTGTCATCATTCTGTGAAGGGAAGTGCTCTAGAAATATTCCCCCTGAGATTCCCTTGATGTCTGTTGCAGAAGTATATAAATATCTCTCAAATCTCAAAGCAACAAATTCAGAAGGCCTAGATGGTATCAGTAATAGAATTCTTCCGGTAGCTGCACCAATTATTAGTGAGTCCTTAACGTTCATATATAACCAGTGCCTGACCAAAAACTAATTTCCAGCTGCCTTTAAAGTTGCTAAAGTTTATCCTTTACTTAAAAGTGGCTCAACTGATAATTGCGTCTTGGGTAATTATAGACCTACTTCCTTACTATCGTCACTATCAAAGCCATTAGAAAAACACATACATAAAATAACACTACATCATTTAATTAATAACGATCTAATAATTGACAGTCAATCTGGGTTTCGACCTAAATATTCTTGCCATAGTGCCCTTACAAAAATGACCGATAACTGGCATCTTTGTATCAACAATGGAAACATTTGTGGAGCAGTATTTGTAGACTTTAAAAAAGCCTTTGATATGGTAGATCATGATATTTTAATTAGAAAATTAAAACAAATGAAGACTAACACCAATATGGTGAACCTAATTACGTCATTTGTATCTGACAGACAACAAGTAGTGTCCTTCAATAACTTTCTATCAAGACCTACACAACTTAATATTGGTGTGCCTCAGGGCTCAATACTAGGTCCGCTGCTTTTTGCAGTGTATATTAACGACCTTCCTTTATACCTCAATACTTTGTGTGACCTATTTGCGGACGACTGCACTATTTACACTAGTCAAGAGAGCCTTAGTGACTTAGAGAGCTCTTTACAAAACGAACTTGACAACCTTAGTAGATGGAGCAATGAAAACAGCTTGTTAATTAACATCGACAAAACCAAATCCATGCTAATAACGACCAGACAAAAACTACAGACCCTAGCCATACCTGGGACACCGCTCGAGCTTCACATGGACACGTTACCTATAATTAATGTAAATGAACATAAAACATTAGGTCGTTTAATTGACAGAAATTTAAACTGGAGCTCTCATGTTCACGTCCTTACCAAGAGAATAGCACAAAAAGTTTACCAATATTGCTAAAATTCAGCACTTTTTGGATGAACGCACACGAAAAATATTCTATTCATCCTATATCCAATCACCTCTCGATTATTGTTCCACAGTCTGGGATGGTTGCCCTAAATCTAATATGAAACGACTGTATGCGCTTCAAAACCGCGCTATACTTCTAGTTTCTAGCATAAAGCACGTTGAAAGTAATAAATTATACAGCCATCTAAGACTTCTATCACTTCGAAAGCGCTTCCTTTTTAACAAAGCCAAATTAGTGAATAAAATTATATCTGAACATACCCCTGAGTATCTTCTACTGTTAATTCAATCTAATGCAATGAACAGTAAGAGCTTAAATCTATTACGGGTTCCTAAGCCTAGATTGGACTTATACAAAACTTATTTCGCGTACTCTGGTGCTCACTTGTGGAATAGTCTTCCACCAGATCTGAAAACTCCAATGAGTTCCTACACATTCAGACGAAAACTCCTTCAATACCTACTTCATACAGACTATATGCCTCCATAAGTCACCTATTGGTATCATTTTTTCACTATCATTCTTCATTGTGTGTGTGAGAGAGAGTGAGTGAGTGGGTGAGAGAGTGAATGAGAAAGAGTGTGAGTGGGAGAATTAGTATGAGACAGAGAGAGTGAGAGAGTATGCATGCGCGTATGAATGAGTGGGTGTAAAAGTGAGTGAGTGAGTATGGACGTATGTGTGAGAGATTGAGTGAGAGAATGAGTGCATCTGAGAGAGTGGGTGTGTTGTGTGTCTGACTGTCTGTGTGATAGAGTGAGAAAGTGAGTGAGTGTGAGTTGGAGAGCCAGCGAGTGAGTCAGTGAGTAAGGGAGGGTGAGTAAGTGAGAGAGAATTTGTGGGTATGCGTGTATGTGCGTGAGTGAGTGAATTTGAGAGCGAGTGAGTGTGTGAGAGAGAGTGGGTGAGTGAGAGAGTGCATAAGAAAGTGAACGAGTGAGAGTGAGTGAGTGTGTGTGTGTCTGTTTGCTTGTCTGGGTGTGCGAATAAGAGAGTGGTTTAGTGTGGTGTAGAGAGTGAACGAGTGCGTGTGAGTGAAAGAGAGAGAGAGAGTAGGAGAGTGAGTGTAAGTGGGAGAATGAGTGAGAGATTGAGTGAGAGTGAATATGTTAGTGTGTGTGTGTGTGTGTGTGTGTGTGTGTGTGTGTGTGTGTGTGTAAGTGAGGGCTGTAGCAGTATGGGTATATTGGGTGGGCAAAACTACAGCACGCTTGAGCATCAGGATGGAATGGAAAGAAGGATGCTCAAGTCGTGACGTAGTTTGTTGTTAGGAACCAGTCAACATTTGGGCTTGGAAGAGAGAAGACGCCATGTTGTATGAAGGCTGTAGAAGTTGTCATCAAGATGCAATAAATCTTTATTTTTACTAAAACAAAGAACTCGTTAGTCCTATTTATCTGTACGCTGTTATAAAGGACTTAATTGGTGCCCATGACACAGGATACGAACTTGGAGTGTCGTCGCGGAATCACAATATGCTGTCCAGGTCGAACATCGAACTAAAGTCAAAGTTTTGAAGATCTCGTTCTGCTTACATCAAATGCCCAGAGACAGAATTACGGCACGATTCCATACTTATGTTGAACGAAAAAGCGAAGTTGAAAAATGGCCACTAAGTCGTCTGTGAGAATTACAGCAGCCAAAAGCCCGGCTAGGGGTGGTTGTCTGTAATTATTTTTCAGAATCCTCGCTATAAGGACCTCTTGTCAGGAAGCCTTACTGGTGGTGAAGTCCAGTCCGCTCTCAAATCGTTTTCGAGCCTTACTGGTGGTGAAGTCCAGTCCGCTGTCAAGTCTCCGGGCTCTGTTGTGTGCGAGAGCCGCTGTCAAGTCTCCCGGCTCTGTTGTGTGAGAGAGTCGCTGTCAAGTCCTTGCCGGGCGCTGTGGCATTGTTGTTCGAGCGGTTTGCTAACGGGATTGATTTCGGCGGACGACATGGAGATACCTACTTCTGATCGTACCTCCCACTGTTGCAGGGACTTCAAAGACTTCTGCATTCCGCCATACATAGTAAGTAGACTGAATCGTTGTCACACAGCCTGCTCGTTACCATAGCCGTTGCCTGAACTTTTATCATTTTCAAGAGGCTTGGTATAGCCGTCGCTTTACACTGTTCACTTCAAGAGGCTTGTTATAGCCGCCGCTTTACATTTTTTACCTGCATTGTCGGTTGTTTCAACGGGCTACCAGGGCCGCTGCCGTACAATGTTGTGTCAGGGAACTGACCAAAGCTGCTCTCTGATCGCAGTCTGATCGTGGTGAGGGCCTACTGTCGAGAAAAGCTGCTCTCTGATCGATGTCTAATCGTGTGAAGTTGGGAGGTGCTGCTCTTTGAACGCAGTCAATTGTTCCAGGCCTTGTCAGAAACCGCAGTCCTTGGGCGTCACAATGCTGGAAACCAAGATGCCTGCCTGCCTTGAGGTTGCTGTATTATCGGGGCTGTTAACTTAACCGTTGCTGTGAGGTCGTCGTATCGCTGGATTTTCTTTCTACATCATGCCTCTCTGCCCAGTGTGTGATATGGAATGACACTGATTTGGGAACGTTTTTACTCGAGCATCCTGAGAGATCCTGGAAGTCATTGCCTGTCCGTTTGTGTAGAACCGAAGAACAATGTTGGCTGAGTAAGCGAAGTTTAATTTAAATTAGTTAAGGAGTAGGCATATGTGTATAATTATTTGTTTTAAGATAGAATTGAAGAATTGAAAACCTGATGCATTTTTTTTAAGATTTGGCTTTGAGTAACCTTTTTCAGAGTATGTGCTAGCGATAGGAAAGCTGCCTGCGTATTGAAAACAACAAGGCTTTATATCATAAAGGCGTGGTGAGCTATTATGGAGGTCTTTTATAGGAAGTTAGGACGTGTGACAGAGTTGATGGGTGGTTTAAAAATAGACGTAGATAGAATTTCGTCTATGATAGAATTGATAAAGAGACAGACGCCTGAACGAACGGAGCACGAGACAGGTAGGAGATATTATGGTATAGACAAGCCCAATAGATGGTAGACGGTCAATAGGAATGATAACCGGTGTGGTTACAATTCTAAAGTTGTCAACCATATACATATGAAAGTAGATAAGAGTGAGACACAGAAACATGTAGGAATTAGTAATGGTCAGAAAAAGAAACGGTGGTTTTGGCCTTCAAAGAGTGAAAACGTAAAAGCCTTGCGAGAGAACTGGTTCCAAATCAGACAGTTGCGATATTCGGTGGCAAAGTTGAATAACAGAGAAGGAAACACAGATAAGATTTTGGGTAGTCAAGAGGTATCTTCAATCTTTTGTGTCAGACAAGAAAGAGAGACTCAGACACAGGTGATTGAGGTGGTAGAAGAAAACACGCAGACACAAGTTGATACAGTAGAGAAAAAAGTCCAGGTACAACCAGCTAGCAAGATAACGAAGGGAAGTCAAACTGACTTAATAGAAATTCAGTCAAAACCAACTCACTTGACTAAGGGAAACACGGTTGAAATTAAGAAAGATAAACAGACAAGAACCAAAGACGAAAAAAGACCAAAGAGGAAAAGTATTGAGGAAAGAAATAGTAACAGTCTGATGGTCAATAAAGGTACGACGAATGATATGTCAAGCTCCTCAGGTATAGACATTAAATTAATCCCTAAATGGTGTAGAAATATTAGGTGTCAGAGTTCAGGTTATGGAGAAGATATTTCTACCTCTACCGCCGCATTTTATAGTAAATACCGTGATGCTGAAACAACTACAGATACTGATGATTCGGAGAATGAGAGAATTGCACTACGAGCAGATCCTGACTCGAAGCGTGATGTTTCCTCATACGGTAGGCTTGCTAGTGGACAGACGGACAGAGTTTTGGTTGGTGACTCTTTAGAACTAGATACCAGTTTATATGACAGGAAAGTAGGGAAGGCTAAGAGACGAACACCAAGAGAGAGAGAGAGAGAGAAAGATACTTCCAAATAGAAAGATGTTTGCCTAGTAGAAAGTGGAACACAAAAACAGCAAACAGCTGAAGCCTCGCTGGAAAAAGCTAGAAGTCTTATGAAATCGGTAAGACCGTGGTTGTATTTAAATAACCGAAACGAGCAGGTTTGAGCAAATAAATATGAGCTGTCTAAAATAGGCAGATGAATTTTTTTGGTGTAGCATCACATGATACAAAGTAGGCAATAGTGTTGTTGAGGATAGAGAGTTACGGCAAATGATATTCTACGTGGATACGTAATACAGGATATCTTGTGTTTAGTTGCGATGTAGGGAGAGTAAACAAGGTAGAAATTAAAATAGTCCTTTGTCCGGAATGGATAGATACAGAGAGTTAATCACGTTGAGTGATGTATAACTAGAGCGATTAAAGTAGAGTATGAAGGTTCGTACTAGAAATGGTTCGACTCAGAGCTATGACATGACGTCTGAGATAGTTTCGCTTGGTAGTTTGAGAAGTAAGTATAGTATTGTTGACAGCTGAACCGAGAGTGTCTGATGAGGAGATATAGATTGAGTAGAAATTGAGTATCATGTGTAAAATAGCCAGTTGAGCGCGAGAGTATTAAGAGTAAAAGACTGTAGAAGTTGATGCTTGAAAAATACGAGTTCTTGGTGAGGGGGATGAAGTAATTACGTCATGCTTGCGAAGAAAGAAGAGCTGATTAAATCTGAGAAATTTGTTGTGTGGAGAAGTATAGAATGATAGTTACGAGGTTGGCGGAATGAGGTTTGTTTTGAGAGATCGTTGATAGTGCTGGTTAGTGTGTAAAAGAGATATAGTTTGCGAGAGATAATATATAGATTATGACCTTTGAAAACGAGAGAATGATTGAGAAAAGTAGAAATAAGACAAACATATGTGCGTCGAGAAAGGATAGGAAGATGACAAGTGATAAGTACCACATGCATGTACGAGGCGTTTAGTACGTGCGTGGGTATAAGTATAGATAAACAGGTGTTCGTCGCGATGCGAGAGTAGTCGTGAGATAAGAGCGAAATTGGGTATCACTGTCTGAGCAAACATAAAATACGAATACCGTGTGAATATGCGAAGAGTAGCTGATAAGTGATGTTGATAAAACGTGGAGCATAGAGTAACTGAGTATATGAAAATTGAGAGATGGAAAGAACATGATTGGAAAGGTGTGATGTCTTTTGTTTGGATTGTGTGATCTTGGACGGAATTTATGACAGGTTGACAGAAAGAGAGTTAACATTCTGAATGACGTTTCATAAAATATGTTTAGTATTCTTGACAGAGACAGGTGGAAGTATGAATGCCTAATACTGAGAAATGAGGAAAGTGAGGTCCGTTGTCAGTTATAAGTGGTGTAAGTCGCTGTTCTGTAAGAATCCCGATAAATAGGAAGAGGAGTGAAAGATACGGAAGTAAACAAGATTAGTTAAATGAATGTTGGAGAACGTGTTCCGATACGTGTGACTAGTATCATCGCGGTGCAAGAACGCTAGGAGAGACTTGAGGATAGCTTAGAGTTGTTGTGGTGAGATGTTGTAGTACTGATGCAGGAGAATGAAATATTACTTGCGTCGGATAGACGAGAAACTTAAAAGTAGAATTAGTTGTATTGGTGAGAGGTCTATAATAAATAGACAAAGTTTTGTTGGACGTAGGAGGATGGAGATACCGTAGATAACGGTAATAATGATTAAGTAGTTGTAGTAATACTTGGAACAAATCCAAGGGAAACAATTAGTGTGTCGAGGTACGGTTTCCTTTAGTAGAGAGATGAGTTGTAGTGTGTTGGGATAGCCGCCACAATAGTAGTAAGTGAAGTGATTTGTGCTGCAGTTTACAGCGGTTGGTTAGGGTGATATTCCAGATATTGTGAGATGTATTAGGAGTTAGTCTGGTAAAAGGTAGAATATTGTGAGGGGAGAGAATCATTGATTGACGGTCATTTATAATGAATGACTTTTTATTGAGAGAACAGATATTGTTTTAAGTTAGGAATTGGTCTGTAGCTAACAGATATATATACTTGGCAGTGAGTTGTGGTGTTTTCCCGGTTATAGAAATAATGGAATGACTTGTGTGAATAGATATGTGTTACATTGGTTCGTATAGGAAGCCAAGGTTGCTGGGTCACTTTACGTAGTTAATTCTAAGTGAATTATTTTTTTTTTGAAAACCTTCTCTTTAGCGAGAAGACAGTTGTTTTTATTGAATTTGAGTTTGTAATGCCTCATATATAATATGTTTTTTTTTGTTGCTTGATTTGGTCCTGTAAAATGATTGTTATTATTTGATTTTAGAATAGGATTATTGTGTTCTTAGACTTTTGCGTACAAACTACTGGTCCGTAAAAGAGACCAGTAGTATTAGGTAACAGTAGATTATGATGTATGTTGAATTATTTTAATATATGTTTTTCTTTGAATGAGTTAATACCTTTAATTGATATGTGGGGAAACATAAATGATGTAAAAAAAATTTGGGGGGTGGGGGGTATGATATCCTGTTGTGATTTTATTTCTCTGTTTTGTATGTTAAATAGTAATTAATTAAGTTATGTTTAATTTACATGGTTTTGTCTAGAATAAAGAAAATACATGGGGCTTTATTTAGAACCCTTCGTTCAGAAAATAGTAATAAACTACTGTGGAGTAGAAGAGAGACACATTCTCCTTGTGAATAACAAGTTTATGTATATTCTACTAGCAAGATTGCTGTGATAATCAGCGTTGGGAGGTTAAGTTGTGGAAACATATTTAAGTGACGGAGTTACTACACAAGAAAAATGGTTATGGGGAATTTAAGTGAGCATTAATTGAAGATATATGGATTGGACACCATATTGGGGAAGAAAAGATTAATGAATATAGCAGTGGGGTAAATAAGGAGAAAGTTTAGAACATAGTTTCCATGGGGTCAGAAGAGCCATGGTGCACTTTCATAAGAGACACGAGATTGCTGGCTTATAGAAGAAGAAGTGGATAATGTGCTACGCCAGGCAATTAGCAAAACATGAATTGAATCCATGTTTTTATATTCTGGAGCAATAGAAAAGGGAAGTAAGTACGTAAGTGAGAAATAAAACAATTGTCAGTGTAGAGTGCTGTGGTCACAGAGAACATAGATTAAATGGGGCTTTTGAGGGTCCGTAATATATGGAATAAGAAAGAATAACGTTAATTGCAAGCAGTAAGGGATTAGAAGGTCATGGACATGAGTTCAGGGGTGGTATATTGTTGCTGTTGATAACGGCATAAGTAGAGGTTTTAGTAGAGATGCCCATAATAAATGGACATTGAGGGGTCGCTGAAATTTTCGGCGAAATTAAGAGAGAATACTGAGTGAGGTATGAGAGAAGATTAGTTATGAGGTGATGTGTATAAAGTTGGAAGAGGTCTAGAGGGATGATGGACCTTGTTAATTGTGTACTGTCTGTAATATATAGACATTTGGGAGTGAATTTTTGATGGTTGGTACTTGATGCTGTAGATAGCAGCATAAACTGTTACCATAATAAGTGGTACTGTAAAAGAGATAATTGTTTTAGACTTTATTACATAAAGTCTCAAATGACATAGGGGGGTAAAGGTGTGTGTGATTTAGCTAAGTGTGGTTTTTTTGTGAGAAAGAGTTCTACTTCTTTAAATCTCCGGTGCGCACCGATTCTTTGTCTTTCTATCATGTGCGAGTGTTCCCAGGTTGAAAGTAGAGAATTAGTAAGTAATGTTGGTGATGACAATAGGGAGTTGGTATCAGAAGAGTACAGCGTTTGGAATTTTAAGCGGATCGCTTATGAAGAGAAGAAGGAGTGTTTATTTCAAACCATATGTGTTATGATGCATTGTACAAAGTTGAGATTTAAATGTTATTGAGGATATGTAATTAATATGTGTTATGTTATGAAGAGTCAGAAACGAAGAACAAGAAATGTATGGTGGTTTACTATATGGCAGGGAAAAGAGTTACGAATAGATTGTTGGTTTGGGGAAGATTAGAGGGGCTGTGAGAGGTAAGGAAAGAGGGGAATAGAGTAAGGGGATTGGGAGTAAAGACTTTTTAAGGGAAAAAGTCTTTAGAAAACATAGGAAGGTGTAGCAGTATGGGTATATTGGGTGGGCAAAACTACAGCACGCTTGAGCATCAGGATGGAATGGAAAGAAGGATGCTCAAGTCGTGACGTAGTTTGTTGTTAGGAACCAGTCAACATTTGGGCTTGGAAGAGAGAAGACGCCATGTTGTATGAAGGCTGTAGAAGTTGTCATCAAGATGCAATAAATCTTTATTTTTACTAAAACAAAGAACTCGTTAGTCCTATTTATCTGTACGCTGTTATAGGGCGAGTGTGAGAGTCAGTGCATATAAGCATGAGAGAGATAGTGAGTGGGAGTGAGGGAAAGAATGAGACAATGAGAGAGTTAGTGTGCCAGTGTGCCTGAAAGAAAAATAAATAGAGAGAGAGAGAGAGAGAGAGAGAGAGAGAGAGAGAGAGAGAGATGAGTGCAAGCATATCATTATGCCATTTTTTTTCTGTATCCTCATCTTTCATATTAGCATTGTTACTGCCAATTGAATTTAACATGCACTGCTTATTTCATCATGTTTATGTCCATTCCAGGAATTATCTTACTGTATTGGACAACTATTTTATTTTTACGTTACACAATGTATACCATATTTTCATCACCATTTTCCATATTTTCCATTTTTTCCCATTTTTTTCCAATTTTGAATGTTCTTGTGGGGATGCTCACGATAGTCGACAGTGTGTGCGTGTGAAAAGTGTGGGAGTTTATTCATATTAGTTTTAGTGGTTATGTGAGGCAGCGTGTATGTGTGTGGACGGATGGGTATGTCTATGTGTGTGTGTGTGTGTGTTTATATGTGTGGATGTATGTGTGTGTGTGCATGTCGTATGTGTGTATGGATGTATATGTGTGTACATGTGTGTATGTGTGTGTGCTTGTGTGTTTGTGTATGTCTGAACGTGTGTTAAGGTGTGCGTTCATGTGTGTTTATACGTGTTTATATGTATGTGTTGTGTATATGTGTGTATGTGTGTGTGTGTGCGCTCGTGTATGTATGTGTATATGTTTGTGTTTGTAAGTGTGCATGCATGCAGTGTTTGCTAGGGAGTGTGTATTTGTGTGTTATGTGAGTACGTATGCGTAAATATGTGTATGCGGGTGTGGATGTGTGTAGGTGTGTGTATGTGCGTGGGTATATGTGTATATCTGCGCGTGTATGTTGTTTGTGGGTGTGTGTGTGTAGTGTGTGAGAAAGAAGAGAGAGAGAGAGAGAGTGAGAGAGAGAGAGAGAGAGAGAGAGAGAGAGAGAGAGAGAGAGAGAGAGAGAGAGAGAGAGAGTTGAGCGCACGCATGTCATCCATCATGCTATTCCATATTTTTTTAGTGTATTCTCATTTTCATATTATCATTTTGAATGCCTCTTGATTTTAACATGCATATAATGAACACATTTAAATTATTGTAGAGTGAGTGAGAGAGTTAGTGAGTGTGAGTGAGAGAGATTGAATGAGTGTGAGAGTGTGTGTATGTCTAAAAAAGGGAGAGAGAGAGAGAGAGAGAGAGAGAGAGAGAGAGAGAGAGAGAGAGAGAGAGAGAGAGAGAGAGAGTTGAGCGCACGCATGTTATGTAACATGTTATTCCATATTTTTTATGTATTCTCATCTTTCATATTACGAGGTATCATTTTCTATACCATTTGATTTTATCAAGTATAATTTAATCGCATGCACACTACTGTAGAGTGAGTGAGAGAGTTAGGTAATGTGAGTGAGTAAGGGAGTGTGAATGTGTGTGTGTCTGTGTGTGAGTGTGTATATGTATATATATATATATATATATATATATATATATATATATATATATATATATATATATATATATATATATATATATATGTGTGTGTGTGTGTGTGTGTGAGAGAGAGAGAGAAAAGAGAGAGAGATAGAGAGCGAGAGAGAGAGAGAGAGCGAGAGAGAGAGAGAGAGCGAGAGAGAGAGGGGGGGGGGGGTTGAATTGCATCACTAATTTTTAAGTTTCAAAATGTATATGTACAATTTTTCTCCATTTTCTTTACAATTTTGTGAGAATGCTTACGACAATCGCCATTGTATGTGTGTGTAAAGTGTGGGAGTTTTTTCATAATAGTAGGTTGGGGGATGGTGGGGGATGTGTGTGTGTGTGGGTGGATTCGTGATGTGTGTGGGTGGGCTCAGGATGTGTGGGTGGGCAGGGTGGGATTGTGTGGGTGGGTGCGGGATCTGTGTGTGGGTGCGTGCGAGATGTATGGTTTGGAGGGGAGATGTGAATGTGGGTAGGGATGTGTGTTTGGCTAGCTGGTTCTGGGTGAGTGGGTGGAGGAGGATATGTGTGTGAATTATTGTTGGTAGGTTATGGGATGGGTGGGGATATATGTGTGGGTGTGGAGATGTGGTGTGGGGTATTGTGGTGGGTGGGAGATGTGTGCAGGCGGGGGTGGTTGTGGGTTTGGGGATGTGAGTGTGGATGAGGGATGTGTATGGGTGTGGGATGTTTGGGTGGATAGGTGGGGAGTGTATGTGTGGGTGAGAGATGTGTGGGTGAATGTGTGTGGGGGTGTGGGGGATGTGTGTGGGTTGGGGGAGGGTGTGTGATGGGTGTGAGTGATGTATATGGGGATGTGTGTGTGGGTTGGGGATATGTCTGGGTGGGTGGTAGGGTGTGTGGCTGGATTGAGGATGTATGTGTGAGTAGTGAGGGTGATTTTAGTTGGGGTATGTGGATGGGTAGGAGATCTGTGGGGAGATGTGTGTGTGGGTGAGGGATGTGTATTTGGGATGTGTGTGGGTGTGGTGTTGTGTGGGAGGGGAGATGGGTGTGGATAAAGGATGTGTATGTGGGTGGGTGGTGGTGTGGTTGTGTGTGCACGTGGGTGAAGGATGTGTGTGAGGGTGGGGAATGTGTGTTTAGATGGGTGGCTGGGGTGTGTGAGTGTGGGTGGGTAGATAGGAGAAGTATGTGTTGATGAGTGGGTGAGGGATGTGTGGGTGTTAGTGCTTGAGGGATAAGTACGTGTGTCTAGGGATGCGTGAGGGGATGAGTGTATGGGGGGGGGGATGTGTGTCTGGGTTGTGTGTACGTGGATGGGAGGTGTGTGTTTGTGAATGGGGGATGTGTTGGTGGGTGGTGATATGTGTGAGGGATGTGTGCATGGGTGGGGAGATTGTGTGTGGGTGGGGATGTGTGTATATGGTTAGGGGTGTGTGGTAAAGGGATGTGTGGCTGGGGGATGGGTGGGTGGAGGATGTGTGGTTGGGTAGAGGATGTGTGGGTGGGTGATTGTATATGGGTATGGTTGTGTGGTTAAGGGATGTTTTTTTTAGGGGTTGTGTGGCTATAGGATGTGTGGTTGGGGAGAGGATATGTGGGTGGGTGAGTGTGTGTAGGTTAGGAGATGGTGGGGGGTGTTTGTATGGGTGGGCTCGGGATCTGTGAGTGGGCTGGGGGAGATGGGAGATTATGTGGGTGGGTGCGGAATTTGTGTGTTGGTAGGTGCGGGATATGTGAGTTGGCGGGGAGATGATTGTGTGCGTGGGGGATGTGTGGCTGAGGTATGTGTGTTTGGCTGTGTGGCTGGAGGTGTGTGGGTGGAGGAGGATATGTGGGTGGGTGATTGTTGGTGGGTAATGGGACGGGTAGAGGATATGTGAGTGGGTGTGGAGATGTGTGTAGATGGGTGGATGTGTGGGTTGAGGAATGTATGTGCGCTTGTGGTGTGGGTGGATGGGATTTGTGGTGGGTGGGAGGTGTGTGTGGGTGTCAAGATGTGTAGGTGTAGGGATGTGGTGGATGGGTGGGGGAATGTATGTGTGTCTGGGTTGTGTGTGTGGTTGAGTTGGGGAGTTGGAGTGAATGGGGGATGTGTTGATGGGTGGTGGATGTGTCTCTAACATAGTAATATGCATTGTTTATGTTTACAAAATTCATTTGACAATGTTTTTTCCTATGCACTGTTGATGAAAGAAAGACGAATGATTGGAAGGGCCGAATGTAAGACTGGCCTGCGTGCCCAATTTGTTACCCTTTGAAAATAAAGTTCCCCTTGGCGGGAAAACACAGTTATTTGGAAATACAACATGTGAAAACACGAGGGTAGTTGGGAACGCAACATGAGAAAACATTAACTGTATGAATAGTTACAGATAGTCCCAGTGCAGATACTGTCAATAGCGTGCGAAACGTTCTAGGCCACATGATAACGAGATGAAGAAACTAGTTCTCTTCCTCTCCGCTTTTCATTCCCAGGCAATTTACAGAAGAGTTCTGACAATTAACTACATCACATTTTAAGGGGGTCTTTTGCAGAACATCGCTGTCATTACGACAAGACTGAAGGACTCTCGATCCTCGTTCCAGTTCATCTGCCTCGCGCATTGTGGTTTCGATGATGTCTTTAATTTCCCGTTCCACTTCCTTGTATTTGCCAGCACATATCTCTTCTACCAGGAACCATGCCTTTAGGTGCTGTTTGTTTGTCAGGACTGCTGGTGTTCCATTTTTCACATGGGAAAGTGAGGAGTTTTTTGTGAGATATTTACTGGCACAGGAACGGAGCATTAGGGGATGACCCTTTGCCGTTAAGTTTGAAGTGCGATTAGTGACTATCGACAATTCTTCATAAACCAGAGAATCCTGCCCTCACTGTTCTCCGAATAAAGTTCATACGGACACATAATCAGATTAGTAATTTTAAAAACCCAATATTATTGGAACTCTTCGTATGTTGTTTTCAATGAGGACGGAGCCCGTAAGGGAATATCCCGAGTGCTGTGATGACGGTTCATGACCCAACTGGAATCCTACACCACTATAAAGTTTAACTGGTTACGAGCCATGGGATAATTAATCGTCTTAAGCGACGTTCCGTATCTCCCATGGGCTTATATATAATAGTTTTCCCTATATAACTCCCTTTAATTTGATAAATAATACATGTCTGCTACCATATTAGCAACTTTAAAGTCATAACTGTGATACCCGTGATTCCCAATTTCCGCCGACGATTTTTGTTTGATCCAAACCCACTTTTTATTTCGCACTGAATCTGTTAATATGGCCAGAGAATTTCAGTTTTTCATACATTATGCTATTTAATCAAATTGCTCTTTGGCAAAATCATGGACACTGTTTGGTGGCTTTTAAAGAAAAGGGCATCCTCATGTGTGGAAATGTCCCGATTGCAGTAATGTAGATTCTTAATTGCAATATTCTGTCAATACTCTGTCAATATTCTGTCATTATTATAATAACAAGATGCGACCGAGATACGTACGGGGCCGTTGCAAGTAGGAACATAACGATCGTCCCACAGGCAGCGCATGGGTCCACAACATGGCCGACTATCGCAAATGTCTCCATACCTCCCACATGTTGATTGCCTGTCTTCAGCTTGTGATAGCACGACTGTAGTTGGAATACATGTGAAAACACGAGGGTAGTAGAGAATAATGCATTTTATGACGCCAGGATAGCAGGGAATACATGTGAAAACATGAGGTTAGAAGGGAATACATGTGCAAACACGAAGGTAGCAGAGAATACACGGAAAACACGAGGGTAGTAGAGATTAACACATTTTAAAACTCGAGGATATTAAGGAATACAGGTGAAAACACGAGGTAGAAGGGAATAGCACATTTTTACACTCAAGGGTAGCAGAGAATACATGTAAAAACAGGAGGGTAACAGGGAATAATACGTATGAAAACTGGCACTTTTAAAAATCGAGGGTAGCAGGGAATACATGTGAAAACACGAGGATAGCAGGGAATAATACGTGTGAAAACTCAAAGGTAGCAGAGAATACAATGTGTGAAAACACGAGGGTAGCAGAGAATACAAAACACGTGAAAACACGACGGTAGCAGGGAATACATGTCAAACACGAGGATAGCGGGGAATACACCATGTGAAAACATGAATGTCACTGGGAATACAACATGTAAAATCTCGAGGGTTGCAGGGAATACATGTGAAAACACGAGGATAGCAGGGAATAATACGTGTGAAAACTCAAAGGTAGCAGAGAATACAATGTGTGAAAACACGAGGGTAGCAGAGAATACAATGTGTGAAAACACGAGGGTAGCAGAGAATACAATGTGTGAAAACTCAAAGGTAGCAGAGAATACAATGTGTGAAAACACGAGGGTAGCAGAGAATACAAAACACGTGAAAACACGACGGTAGCAGGGAATACATGTCAAACACGAGGATAGCGGGGAATACACCATGTGAAAACATGAATGTCACTGGGAATACAACATGTAAAATCTCGAGGGTTGCAGGGAATACATGTGAAAACTTGAGAGTACCAGGGATTACATGTGCAAACACGAGGGTAGCAAGGAATACACGTGAAAACTCAAGGGTATCAGGGAATACACGTGAAAACACGAGGGTGGCGGGTAATACAACATGCAAAAACACGAGTGTGGCCGGGTTTATTAACATGTGAAAACAAGAAGGTAGTCGGGAATAAAACATGTGAATTATAAAAAGTTCTCAAGGTAGCCCATGGAAGATAGTGCAAATGGGGCGCCAACAATGTCATATCACACATTCTAGGTCATGTCGTAATGACATGACGTGACCAATTCTTTTCTACCTCACTTGTTCTTCCTGGACATTTCCCAGAAACATTCTGAAAATCGTCTTCATAATTGTATCAGGTCTTTCGCGGTAAATTGCAATCGTCACAGCCAGACGGAAAAACTCCAACCTTTTATAGTTTCCCTATCTCATCCATATTCACCCCCAATATGGTTTTAATGTTCTGTGCGTGGTACCGCTGGAAAGGATGACTGTCATGCCCTTTTCAGGACCCATTCCCCACAAGTCCAAGCTTGACATCCAACTCACGCTTGTGGCTCCTAGTAGCTGTCAGCACCACCCCCCCCCCCCCCCCCGACAACGACTGTGACAGGCTGGCTAAACCAGGCGGGGGTAACCGATTCGGCGTCAAACCAATCAGTGAACTATGGTATGCCTACACAGCATAAGGGGGCTGCGTGGTCTCTAGGTATGGTGTCCGCCTCGAGTGCTGGAGGTCCTGGGTTCAAGCCCCGGTGAGGACCGGGACTTATTGCACGTGGACTTCTAGTAATAAATTATCCCCTGGTCTCTAGGTAGTGAGATCGGACGCCCGTGTGTATTGTTGCGCACGTAAAAAATCCCTTGGCAGTTGGAAATCGAAAAAGAGTAGCCAAACGGCGCTGCCAGGGCAAAATGTCGAGTTAAAAATCTTGTTCGTGCACTGAGCTGAGTTTCTCCAGACTCAGGTTTGAGTTAGGAGGAGAACCGAGCACTTATGGGTTGCACCCGTGTGCCGTGATGTTGATCCATCGAATAAACTAAACTACATAGCATGTGAGTGAGTTCCCTTGGAGCAAGATTGCGGGACATTTTTTCGTCCCGTAAAACGAAACGTGTTTTTTCCGAAATGTTTATGGATTAAGTGTGTTTTCGAGGTGAAATGGAGTTCGGACCGTGCAACGGAGATCGTGCACGCGCGACTGGACTTCCTTCTGCGTATCATCGGCGCCCGGTGGCGATAGTTAAGCCTAACATGACGACCAGACGATCGGGAAGGACACAGCGTGGTAAGAGAGCAGGCGCACGCAGAAGGCGATTAAAATTTGACAGATTGAGCATCGGACACGTTCGAGTACTGTACTGGAAGTGTGCATCATTTAGTCAACGCCGACCAATTCTTGAAAAACTACTCTACGGAAACGATATTGTAGTCTTACAAGAAACACAGCTCGGCGACAGAACAGTCAATGTCGCGGATTTTCAGGGCTTCTATGACAGGCGGCACCTCGGACAGGCCATTCTGGTCCGCTACAACATATTGGTGTCTGAGATCGATATGTCCGCCTGGAACAGTGATGCCCTGCAATTGCAGGCATTAAGAATAATGACGCCAGTGCAGCTTGTAATCGTGAACTTTATGCGCGAAATGGGAAGGTTGACGTGCGACAATGGCAGAATTTGTTCGATATGGATGAAAGGCATATCATCTACTGTGGGGACTTTTGTGCCATAGGCAGTCAATAGAGGAATAGCATCACTAATAGACAGGGAGAAGATCTGGAGGACGCCCTGGCATCTGCTGTCCTAGTCTGTCTGAATGATGGGAAGGTCACTAGAATAGCCACTCGACCAGGTGACTCTGACAGCGTCATTGACTTGGCCCTGGTGTTTCCTACCATCGCACCAAGGTGCCGGTGGGGCACACTGGGATACCACCACAGTGACCACTATCCTTGTATCATCTTGATCGAGAAAGACAGAGCCAGGAGCCAAGGAAACAAGACAACGCCGTCCCGTATGACAACACTGGTCAAGACGACATAAGCAAGATCAGAAGAAGAAAACTAACTTCCTCCCGCAGGAGACAAGAAATACGGTTGCAGCCACCATGGTGGAATGGAGAGGTCGAGGAGGCATGACTGGGAAAGAAGCAGGCTGTCAAATGCAGGCGAGAAGCCAGAAAGGCTAACATGCCATAGGTTGAATTGGCGAACCTGAAGACTAAGGTCCATAGGACGATGACTTTATTCAAATCCTGCGTCAAACAGGCCAAGACCGAGACAAGGGACAAGGAAGGTGTGCTCCGAGCGATCTCTTACGACATTCTGGCGCCTCCATAAGAGCATGAACGGTGATGCACAACGTAGGGGTATTCCAGACTTTCAAGGCACAGACATCACATGGAAAATGTCGGATGCACATAGAGCAGACTGACCAGAACGACGAGCCCGCCAGACAGAGGATCACAACGACACTCTCTCAGTTGTGCGAGGGGGTCTGGACAGGCGAAGAATGCATAATCTCAGCTGAGACAATACGTGCGATGCTCAAGAAATACCTAACACCTCCCCAGGCCCAGACGGCATCCGATATGGTGACCTACTGGTGATATCAGATGATGACATGGAAGAACTGGACAGAGAATTCAACACCAGTATCCAGAGGGGTCAGATCAAAGAGGAATGGCTACACAGCTACTTACTGCTGCTGCCAAAACCGAACAAAGACCATTCCAAGATAAGCGGCTACAGAATCATTACGATGCAGAACACTGCTGGCAAGCTACTGGAGAAAATTGTAGCACACAGACTTGCTTGTGACTTGGAACAACTCGGCTGCTTCCCGCCCACACTTGGAGGATATAGACGTAACAAAGAGTCATGGCTGAATGCGGCGGTCTTTGCTCAAGATGTTTACGAAGGATTTTAGGTCAGAGAAGAGACATGTGCGGCCGCCATAGACTTAGAGGACGCATACAATAGAGTATCCCTCACCTTGAACGATGGATAGCTGCAGTTCTGCTCCAAAGGAAGGTGGTGCTAAGATGCGGGAGTTGGTCTTCTGTGTCGATAACGATATGTCTAGGATTGCCGCAGGGTTCACCACTGTCACCAGTACTATTCAACGTGTATACGGTGCCGATCACTGAACAACAGTTGGACGGGTGGGGTAGGACTCTGTCATTTGCTGACGACATTCTCGTGTATCGACAGGGTCGAGATAGACAGGCTGTTGCCAATGATATTCAGGGCGAACTAGATCGAATTTCCTCATGGTGTGCTGATGCCGATGCCCTTGTCAACCCTGCAAAGGCAACGGTTACATGGTTCTCACTAAACAACCATATTGTGAAAACAGACCTGCCGGCAGTAAGAATGGATGGGAGCATTTTGAGTAGAACCCAGTCAATGACATATTTTGGCGTGAGGCTTGATGGTAGCCTGTCCTTCAGAGATCATGTCGATTATGTCATAACGAAGTCTCGAAAAGGTTTGTCAGCTATGAGAGTCATGGCGACTGCCAATATCGAGCAAAGACTGCTAATACATCTGTTCCAAGGACTGGTGCTTTCACCCATAGAGTATGCCTGGCCATCCCCCCTGTCCGGAGTGCACTGAAGATACCCCAACTGATAACTGATAGCATGTGAAGACAGGATTCGGCAGACTGCGCGGAAGAAATCATTGATGATTCAACGGGCAAGACGGCGTTTACCTGTAAAGCGTTGTGAAATGTAATAAGTAGGGTACGTAGAGCGCTCTGGTCATCCAATGCACGTGTATTCGTCTCCAGTCGTCTTGACTTGTCTTGCCACTGTGCTCCGATGGATCCGGTGGAGAGAGGATGGTCGACGAATTGCGCAACTTTTCATCACTTTAATTCAATTCATCGCGCAAGTCATTCTTCATCCAACTTCCCTACTGGATGATTTGAATGATCATCATCATTTAAGATGGACAAACAACAAACAACGGTCTGTGTTCACTTTCGGGTTGGTAGAACGTTGCCTCTTCTCCCGAGAAATATGTCTTTTGTTGCTGCTCTTTCTAAACCACTGTAACCTGAGTTGAGTTGATTTGAGTTGAGTTGAGTTGAGTTGAGTCAAGAACAGAAATCACAACTCTCCCATATGTGCTCCGTCCTCATCTCCAACAGCCAACGAAGTGTCCCAGTATTAATGGTATCAGTGGAAGTCTGATTATGTGCCGGTCTGGCCTTTCCTCGGAGTCCTGAGTGGCGATCTAATCTTCTGGTCACTCCTTGCAGCACCATTCTCACCAAGCCATGATGATCTATATGTTCTCCTGAACTATACACAAGATCCCAAAGGGCCACTATCACGTCTGCCTTATCGTGCACTAATACTCCACCGAGCGGAGCGGATCCAGCCAATCTGTCGGCTTGCTCGTTTCCCACCACACCAGTATGTCCTTGGGAAAAATCGAACAGATGCTCACTATTTTTGTAACCTTAATAGTAAAGCATTTCTGTTTCCTGGACATAACACTGTTCATGAACAACTTTGCTCCGATGTTCAGATCACGACGAATGTTTTACATTTTCTTGGTCGACGGTCTTCCTTGTTGCTGCTGCTTTGAAGACAACACGTGCTCAGGCCCCGTTCAAATGTCGGTCTGTTGACCAGTTATCAGGAAATCAATCAATTAATCAGTCAATCAATCAATCAATCAGTCAATCAGTCAATCAATCAGTCAATCAATCAATTAGGTGCCGTTTCCACATTAAAGGTTGGCTGCAATAGATCTCCAACACTGTCTGCCTTTCGCCCTGACTGTACATTCTGTCAAAACGCTGTTCGTCCATCTCTTGATGTTATTTTCCCACTTGTTTCGTTGTCTACCTCTTGCTCGCCTGCCTTCAACGTACCATCCAGTATGGGTTTTATTAGAGTGTTATGTCTTTTAACGTGGCCGAAATATTTCACTTGTCTCCATTTTGCTTATGCTTCTGAATATCCACATCTCCAGGGCCTCTATTCGACTTTCTAATTGCGTGTTTACTGTCCAGGCTTCCGCGCCATTGGCGCCTTATGGTGTTTCTTTTCTTCTTGCTGGAACAGAGCTGCGTGTTTCACTTCTTTATTCCCTAGCGCGATGGCTTGATGTTGATTACATCTTTGCTGCTGCTTTCCATGTCCGGTCAGGTTCGTGCACTTGTAAGGTCTGGTGTTGTTAGGCCTCCCCCCCTCCCCCAATCACCCCCACCCACCCCACCTATCTCATGATGTTCTTTTTGTTTCTTCAAAGAATCATTATTATTAGCACTCATCGGTCTTCTGTAAATCTTTCTGTAACAATGCATTTCAAAAGTCTCAGTGTCCATCTTTAACGATTGCCAAATGATCCCTGATTGGCACTCACACGCTGGGACAGGATATATGCTCGTTCTCTGCATTGTTTACTTTTATAGGTTTGATATTGTTGTGCCAGAGGTCTGCGTGGCTGCGGGTTTAATCTTCCGGTGCCCTGACGCCGGGGTACGGGGTTAATTCTCTACACCGGTTAGTTGGATTTCAATGGTGACTTTTCTTTGAAAACGCAATGGCAAACTACTGCATTTAAAATTGCCTAGTAAATTAACCTTGTGATTGGGGTCTTGCCAAGAACACGCAACATGTTAAAAATAAATGTGTTGTGCTAGAGGCTGTTAATGTTTTTTAACCTCCGCATTCCACGTCACTGACGGCGATTGTTGTGAGTGTCCAATATGATGATGAATATGATGATGAATATGATGATGGTGGTGAGACACTGGAGACTCCTGGTGGTGGTGGAAGGATATCCTCCTCAGAGCTCTTTTGAACAGTGCCCTTGTTTCTAAAAGATGAAACACAATCTGTCATTACTGCCCATAGTACCTTGCTGTGTAGTACAGGTAGGGAAGGGGACGGGATCTTGAGCAGAGGATTTAAGGCCGCCTGGTTAGTGCAGTTGCCGTGAACTGTGCAGTTTAGGGTTTTCTTGTTTTCCCCCAGAAGAAGAAAAACACCATACGCCTGCTCGAGGATTCGATCCCGGGTCTCCGGAATGGAAGCCCTGTGTTTTAGCCACTCGGTCAGACTCTAGTCGTTGAAAAAGATAATACGCTGATTGCATTCCTCTCCCCACGTCCGACACGCTGGTTGACTGGCGTGCATCTCTTCTCCTTGGCGGGAAAACAAGGGTAGTTGGAAATACAACCGATGAAAACACGAGGGTAGTTGGGAATACAACATGTAAAAACACGAGAGTAGTTGGGAACACAACATGGGAAAACATTAACTGTATAAATAGCTACAGATAGTCCCAGTGCAGATACGTTCAAGAACACACGATAAAGAGATGAAGACACTAGTTCTCTTCTTCGCCGCTTTTCATTTCCAGGCAATTTGCAATAAATTTTTAACAATTAACTACAACATAGTTTTAGCAGAGCATGGCTATCATTGCGACAAGACTGAAAGACTCTCGATCTTCTTCTTCCAGAAACTGCGAGTTCTTTAACATTTTTTCACGAAACCACCGTAGGCCACTGCATGAATCTGACAGCGGTAGGCAAGGACGACATAGTTGCATTCACGGTCAATGCACGCAAAAAACAATCACCACCCCTACATTTCACTTGGACAAACAGAAAGGCAGACAGGAAAACAACATTTGACATTACGGGGGAGGCCCCGAAATACATCACGTGAAAACACGCGGTTATAAATACAGCATGTGAAAATACGGGGGTAAGCGGGAATACAGCATGTGACATTACGAAGGAGATGGTAACACAACATATGAAAACATTAGGATAGTTGGGAATACAACATGTGAAAATACGTGGGTAGATTTGAATACGACACGTGAAAATACGAGGGAAGATGGAGATACAACATATGTAAATGCGCATGTCCTGGGTGCAATGATATCATGAGTGGAGTTTCTGTCAATATTCTAAGTTATATAACAGACTAAATTTGTACGAGGGTAAGTTAATAAGAAAGTCACAAATGGCTGTAGAAAAATAACTAACTATGATAACAACTTGAAACCAGTTTATTTTTATACATACATTGTCCGTTTATTTCTCAACATAATTTCCACCAACATTAATGAGCTTATCCCATCTTTATATCAGTCCTCCCAAACCGGCTGCAAACATCTGCGTGCCCTGTTTTCATTTACCTGCCATCCCACAGAACTGTGTGACTTACTTATTGACTCGCCCTCGTAACTTTTTCTACCAAACTATGCACCGCTTTACTGGAAATCGCTAGGGGTTAAGTCCACTGAAAACCCACCTTGGCGGGAGACATTTAGCGAATGACGCCGAACTTGAATGTGAAGTGAAAACGTGGTTTAGAAAACAGAGCACGCAGTTCACATGGCCTAATACGGATTACACCTAATGAACGAAAACAAGTTCTGGGGGAAAGGCCTGGCTCAGAGATTCTTGTCATAATAGGACAGGTTAGATATCAAGATGATGGGATGGTTAGGAACTCTCACTCGTCAAAAAAATCCCAATAACAACATCAGAAAACAAATACAGAGTGAGAAGATACCTTACTCACAATAAGAGCTAGAATAGGTCTATAATTAGCAAAGAGGGACAAGAGAAAGTGGAAATACTCTCCTATATCCGTCCCCTTTTGTTGTTTGTATTTGTATTGTGAAAATGTTAACACACCACACAGTAGATTAATGCTTGGGTCTGTGTTCTTTGTCTTTTCAAGTGCTAGAGAGTAGCAGGTGGTGGTTTGTGGAAGTATCACCCAACCCGGATCCTGGGTTCACAGCCGGTTGGATGGGATACAGGACAGACTGTCATATATGTATACCGTCTGGACCTAAATATCAAAAGTTGACTGCTGCACTTATTAGCTGCCATAGCCAGCAAAAGACATGGCCAAAGATGATCGACCCTACGCGATTGATATTCCGACTTCTGTCAGAATACCCAGGACGGACTTCCTTATCAGAATGTCGACACGGATATAACTAGTACATCGATACCAAAAGGATAACCTGTTTTACTTCTGGGAGGTGCCACCTGAAGCATCATCAATCAGCAAGGTCAACGAAACTATGGGACAGTCCTACAAGTTTAATAAAACTAACAGCAGTGAGAAAACCCCCCATCTGGATTCCCAAGTTTAAAGAATACTCAAAAGTATTCTCCTTCAACTAGTCATACAGCAGCAAAGTCAACACCAGGTTCTAAATATGAAACACCAAATGAAAGAAACCAGTCCAACTCAAGGTTCTAAATATGAAACACCCTGAAAGAAGCCAGATCAACTCCAGATCTCAGACCTGAACGCCATCAGGAAGACCTTATGAAAGAAACCAGATCAACTCAAGGTCCCAGACCTGAACATGAATGGGAAGACACCGAAAGACAACGAAATGACCAACTGAATACCATATGAACACCAACTGAACTACACCTTGAAATAAGCAAGATTACCTCAAGATTCTAAATATGAAACACCCTGAAAGAAGCTAGATCAACTCCAGGTCTCAGACCGGCACACCATCAGGAAGACCATATGAAAGAAGCTAGCGGAGTAAATGCCTCTACGCATGCAACAATAAGAATCATCTGATTGTTTTTGACTCCTAGTTTGTGTGTTGAAATTAATATTGTTCTGTTCCATGCCTGTGCAGAACAATCCTGGACATAGTTCCAGATGAAACCAACTAATGACTCTCAGCATTATATGTTCCTACACTGGACTGGATAGTAACGAATAACTCTTTGCTGGTCCAATGTCAGCCTAAATGCTATCATCATGTGTGGAATGGGTTATAGACTAGTGACTAGGTGGGTGGAAAATCCGCGTGTACATAATTGAGATTCGGATATCAGAAGCCGGGCAGCTGAATGGCAGTCAACTTTTCATCGGATATGGTGACATAAGGAAGGACCTTCTGCCAAAGAAGTGGAATTCCTTAAAGTTTTACCAACCTAAGCCTCAATTTCACAAGGACACCGAGCCTACTTGCAACAGAGGATTCATGAATCTAGCCCCATGGAGGGGATTATGGGAGTATAGGATATTTCTACTTCCGAATATTATGGATTATAAAATATTCACCAGCCAATCTCAGTGTTCATAATGTGAGTAGAGCATAACTGTGAGTAAATTTATTTCTGTCCCCGGATAAATATGGGCATTATGTACGTCGCAATGGAGAAGAATAACCAACAGCAACACCAAAGGAAAAGGACTAAGAATTAAATAATTAGTTTACTTATTAGTACTAACTGTGCATTATGTGCGGTTCTTTTCATGACATGGTTTTGTAAGGTCTGTAGCTTTTTTTTCAATGAGGGGTATAACTAAATAGTGGTTGTTGTTTTGGCTGAGAACATGAATATGATAGTATAGATTTTTGGGACAATGGGGTTATCACATGTTAATGTGGTTATGACAGTGTATATCATCCCATGCCTGTTCTGGAAATTCAGTCTATGTCTACTTCTAGTGCCTCTTCTACTTCAGCTATACTCTCTAATTTAGGTTTTATTTTGATAACTACCTCGTTACTGCTTCCACTATATTTTTGGTCCCAATAAGCTACTTCGTCTTCTGTACAATCTTTTACTCCTGGCACATTTCCAATGATCAGATCCACCACTGGTGAGTTTAGAACACACGCTGTCACTCTTCCAGTGATATATGGTGTTTTTACAGTTATTACGGCTAATGGGTAGAATTCGACTGTGCCGTCAAATGTTATGCATCTAATCTTTTTCCCTGTGTAATTTAAGGGATCTATTAAACTTTTTCTAACCCCGATAGACGTACATCCATAATCCCTAATTGTAAATGCTGGTCTATCATTGACGAATCCCTGATGCAGCTTCAGACTTCCTCCTTCATGCACTGCTGATCCTGCTTTCACTGTGTGACCACATATTAAGACTGGCTGACCGTCTTTTTCAAAAAGAGGTTTACATCCCTCACAACTCTCATTGTTAAGCGTCTCAATAACTTGGGCTGCATTCGCGTGCTCAGTTTTCCCACTCATACATTCAAAACTGTAATGGCCCTTTTTCCCACATTTAAAACAGATGATTTCCTTCCTTGCGTTACTTGTTGGCTCACTGGATGGTTGTGCATCACACTGTGCTGCCTTGTGTCTCCAGCTCCCACAATTCCAGCATCCGGCATAACTATTTGGACGTCTCTGGAAATTTCCCCTTTTGTATGGGTACCGTCCTGCTTTGCCAAAATGGTTGCCACGGAAACCATTATGTTGAGATTCTTGTTGTTCAGACTTCTGTGCTGAATCCACTTTTCGATCTTGGTCTAATAACTGGATTCTGGTCCTGTTTAGTGTACGCTGCACAGACTATTTCCTCACTCATTAGTCTACCAATAGAACTGTTTGGATGTGCAGTCATATAGTCTTGCCCTAACTGTGACATTGTGTCTATGTCTTTTGGCTTACGTTCCTCAAAGAAAGCTACTAAGTTTGTATTGCATGCAGATACTACCTTGTCTCTTAACATTAAATCCACTAATTTATTAACATCTTTTCCTACCTCCGCAAGCTCCATCCATTTGTTAAATGTATTCTTTACTGTGTTAACAAAATCTGTGAAATCTTGATTTGTCTCTGGCCTTAACAGTCTAAACTTTGTTCTATATCCATGCTCAGTTAGTTGGAACTTTGTAAGCAGACGTTGACGCAAAATAGTGTAGTTGTTTCTTTCTTCCACAGGTAAATTAAACATTGTATCTAGGGCCTTACCTGTAAGAAACTCGCCCAGTCGCATCGCATACTCTCCCTCTGGAATACCAAATACTTTCGCTGATGCTTCAAATCTTCCCAGATAAGATTCAAGATGGTCCCGGTCCGTAAAATATGGCAGTTTTGGTCTCTGTGACGACTGCGAAGGTCTTCTACTTTCCTTACTTTGACCCTTCGATGCAAATTCTAACTTTTTAATAGCAATTTCCGCTTCCGTCTTAATCTTCTCTTTCTCGATTTCCACCGCATTTGCTTGTTTTAACTTTTCAAGTTCCAGTTGTGTCTCTTCCTGTAGACGCTTTTGTTCTCTCTCAGCCTTTCTCTGTTCTCTTTCTGCTGGTTTTTGTTCTTTTGCTTCTGCATAATCCTGTAACTCTTTACCCTTCAGGCCTAACCTTTCACCTGCTTCAATATATTCCATTAAAGTAGGCATCTTGTACTTGTGGACACGTTGCTGTCTGTCAGCCAATTATAAATGTAAAGACTCTGCTGCTAGTCTTTATGTGCCTTCCCTAAGTACACCAGTACTCCCTGTGTACGTAACTTCGTAGTGCTAAAATATCACTCTATACTCACCCAGTCACTCTATAAGCACTAGGTAGTGAGGTGGGGAATATTACCTATACTCGCTTATATCTATATATCTATGACCACAAATTCATAAAGTCCCTGGAAATATTGTTAAACATACATATAAATACATATACAAACGAATGAATGATAACAGTAAGTGTTGTCTATAAACGTTATACGCACAAGCCAAGTACACGGAGACGGTGATCACAAAGAAATAAACCACAGTAACATCCACAAGCTTGTGTGAAACGACCACAGTGCGCGTAATCTATATCTATAAACATTGTTGTATGTATGTATGTATGGATGTATGTGGGTCCGTCCTTTATGCGTTCGCGAACGGTCCATCCGATTGAGATGAAATTTTCTACACGTTTTCCTTTCATTCCTGTGCAACCAACTGTCATAGTTTTATCTTTCAGCTATCAGCTATTACCTTCCTAAAATTTAATTTTGTAATTACATGACTGAACATAAGAAAATATAAAAACATATTTAAAAAAGGGATATAACTTTTAGTATCATTGTTATATCTTAAGTTAAGTCCCCTGGATGGAGATATAAATATGAATTAAATAAGATGCTCCCCACCAGGGACTGGGTGCAGCCGGGCCAGGTCAGACAGACAGATTGACAGACTGACAGACAGACAGATAGTCAGGAACGGGAGCCAAGTTTACTTTAGATAGATCTCTTCCAATCATATTTTATATCTATTCTTCTATTCTATCTATATTTTGTTGTTATGATCGGACCAAACATACATACACAGACAGACAGACAGACAGACAGACAGATAAACAGACAGACAGACAGACAGACAGACAGATAGATAGATAGATAGATAGATAGATAGATAGATAGATAGATAGATAGATAGATAGATAGATAGATAGATAGATAGATAGATAGATAGATAGATAGATAGATAGATAGATAGATAGATCGGGAACGGGAGCTTATATGACTACTTATATGAATTAAATGAGATGCTCCCCACCAGGGCCTGGGAGAAGTCGGGCCGGGTCGGACAGACAGACAGACAGACAGACAGATAGTCGGGAACGGGAGCTTATATGACTACTTATATGAATTAAATTAGATGCTCCCCATCAGAGTCTGGGCGAAGCCGGGCCGGGTCAGATAGACAGATAGACAGACAGACAAACAGACAGACAGACAGATAGATAGTCGGGAACGGGAGCTTATATGACTACTTATATGAAATAAATGAGATGCTCCCCACCAGGAGCTGGGCGAAGCCGGGCCGGGTCAGCCAGACAGACAAGCAGATAGATAGATAGATAGATAGATAGATAGATAGATAGATAGATAGATAGATAGATAGATACATAGATACATAGATAGATACATAGATAGATACATAGATAGATACATAGATCCCCGCCAGAGCCTGGGTGAAGCCGGGCCGGGCAGCTAGTAATATATATATATATATATATAACTAACACCGACCACTAGACAGTAGATATGACGAAAGATCACAATAATAACATATATCCGAACACAACCAATATCATATGTAAATATTATGAAAAGAGAAGGAACGAAAAAAGAAAAAGAAAATTATTACACCAAAATATACACAGATCTGACGTCAGACAACAAGTCTCTAGATATTAGTTAGGACCCCAATGCCAATGCACGACACGCTAACTTTTTAGCGTTTTCCTTACAAAAAATATCTTAAGCACCAGAAATACCCACGTTTTGCAAGGCCTATCCTGATGTAGATAGAGATCGCAAAAAAGTGCCTATCCAACAACTACATGTAATAACATATCCATATATATAAGTACACAAACGATAACGACAGTTAAAACGATGAGAGCAATCAAAATGTCCAAATGGCTGGCCGACACTAATGTGCTTATTAATCCGTCGCCAAACGTTCTTATTTTGCTGTTAATAGTTTTTCACAATAGGCTGGAAGTGTCTGTTGGTTAACATTCCGAAATGTCTACGACGTCAAATTCCAGATTTGTTGCGTGGTGACTGAATTTCGCGTGGTGATCACAAGTTCCAACCGTCGAAAAAATTGAAGATGATGATTGATTATCCAAAATGTTATGTCTCGACACAGTCCGTCACGTTATTGTACTTTCCCTGGACGTGGTGGCAACAAAGTAATACTCCAAACGTCTTTATACCTTCGTTGTGGAGATGGCGCTTTGCTGTATCATTTATGTGATAGACTCACGTTTAAAGACAAAGTTCAACTCCCCAAAAAATGGCAGCAAATGTCCAGCGCTTTAGCTCTTTATCGTAAGTTCTTTTGACAACTGTATGAACCCTGTTCGCGGAGCTGCCACGTCCTCCTTCGTTGTCAAAATGTTTGCTGATTACAGAGTAATGATCAAAAAGAGATTTCAACAAAGACAAACAATAAAGTCTGGTTTCATACAAAACTCCTTGTTTTGTTCATTCACAATGAGTCATCTTGACCACAATAGGCCGTGGAAATTCCCTGAATGCCTTCACTCCATCCACCCCCGACTCGCAATGTCACCTCAATTTCTCTTTATCACCGTTAGTGGAAAAATCCTTAGTAAACAGTTTCCACGCAACCTTCTCAGCCCCAACTCTGGCTGCGGTAGGGGTACTGTTCCTACCCCTGTCGTTCACCCTTCCCGGTGAATCAGCGACTGTCAATTTTCTCTGTTTTACAATTCTCGTACCTCTCCCTTCCCCGAGAGAGTTCACTGTCCTCAGTACTTTACCTGTACTGTCTATTAGCGCCGCCCCGCCTCGACTTTTAACGGCGTCGACAAATCTTGACCAGTCAACCTGCGACCACACAGTGCGTTCCCTTGCCACACACACACCTGTCAATATCTTTGATTTTCAATCCTGTCTTTATCACCGACAGCGATAATGTCCAACTGTGCTGTCTCGCTCTTGTCGCAAACACTTTCACGCGACTTTTCTGTGCCGCTGTTTTCTTAACGCGCGCTGACAGTATTTCCCGATGTGCTGTCTTACACACACACGCACGATATTCTCACCACCTTCTGGATTAATCCTGGTTTTCCGTTAACTGTCAGCTAGCTTGGGTGTTCACTTTGTCTGTCTGTGTTAATTCTATGACGCCCCGTCTCTTGACTTATGAAAAACACCGTACACTTGTCTTCAACGCGCACAGGGCTTCGCTACGAAATCACTCACTGTCTACTGAAAATTATGTTTATTCCTTGTACCATAATTGTTGTTGTAATTGGGCATCCGACTAATGTCTCTGATCTTAGTATTCTCTCTAATCGACGAGTTCACAGATAACAGAATGACAACAATGTCTATAATGCAATGGGTTTTGTTGTTGTTAACCGGAGAGCCACCCAGACAATATCACGAAGTTCTTGATGATAAGTGCGTGATATGGTCGTTGTCTAGGTAACATACAATTGAGCTATCTCACTGTCTTATACTATGACTCACCCCTGCAGTGCACATTCACCAGTCAGTAAACAAGATCGATCTTGGCGCACATAATCCTTTAATACAGAAATAACACAGACCCACGGAACATATTTATACTTCCAGAAACACTATATAATCCATAGAATATCCATATCCTCCTCACAACATTAACACGCACACATCACTGTCTTCTCGCGGCCAGCTTAATCTCAACTTCACAAGGCAGTTCATCCAGCTCCTATCCACAGCTGGACCTCACACATCACAACCCACACACTGGGTCTAGTCTCCACTAACTATCCAACCCACTCTGGGTTCAGGCCTCTACTAACTATCCAACCCCCATTGGGTTTTACGCCTGCCTTCACAACTGGGAGAACAACACAACAACAGATCTGACCGCAGTCAGTCTACGCTCCCACTTCTTTGACAACCTATCCGTTCGGCGCCAAAACATCAACTGTCCTGAAGTCCTCTGACTTCACCCAAACTAAACTCTCTCCCCTCCCCCCCCCCCCATCCACCCTGGGGTCTGCACTCACCCTCGCTATTATTTCTCATGGCTGGTTGTTTTTATCGTAGTCTCCCTACTGGGGTCACTCACCTTACTGTCTCTAACTTTCATCTATTATTTCTTATGCCCGTTCACTTGTTTATGTACTAGCACGGTCATTCTCCTTAATGTCAATGACCCCAGGCATGTGTCATACATCATTGTTGTAGCAGGTCATTTGCAGAACATCGCTGTCATTACAAGACTGAAGGGATTTCGGTATTCTTCTTCCAGAAACCACTAGTTCTTTTACTTTTCTCACGAAACCACCATACGCACTTGCATACAAATGACAGCATCGGGTAGGGACGACATAATAGCTTTCACAATCAGTGCGAGCCGGAAAGATTCACCACCCCGATGTTCTGAGGTAAGCTGAGAGGACAGAGCACTCATACGAGAATCTCGAGAGCAATTATGTTTAAATTCAGTCTACCCATTCAAGCTAAAGCCTTTTGTAGACTTCGTGTTAATACTCTAAGATCGAAGCCAAAGGAGATACGTACCGTGTCATTTCGGGAAATGCACTTTACATAACCATTGCCATCGACATGCATACACTCCAGACCTACGCAACAACCACGCTGCAGATTGCACGTCTGTCCAGCATCAAGACAATCTGTGGGCAGCACATCCCTCTTGTCCACTTGGGAAAAAAGGAGAGCAGCCGGGCAAAGAACATGTGAAAACACGAGGAAAGCCCCGAAATATATCATGTGACAAAACGTGGGAGATAGGAATACAGCATGAGAAAACGACGGGGAAAGACGGGAATACAGCGCTTGAAATTACGATGGTAAATTGCCACACAACATGTGAAAACACCAGGATAAATGGGAATACAACACGTGTAAATGCTCATGTTCTAGGTCATTAGCCATATTAACTATTTCAGTTCCAAAGAGTAGGTTTAGACCAAACAAAAATGGATGGAGGAAATTGGGAAGAAAGGGTGTGTTACAGTTATGCACTTAAAGGTTATTTATATGGTAGTAGACGTTTTGAGTTATATATCAAATTAAAGGTAGTTGCACGGGGAAAACTTATATATATATATATATATATATATATATATATATATATATATATATATATATATATATATATATATATATATATATATAAGTCCATGGCAGATACGGGATGTCGCTTAAGACGATTAATCATCCTATGTCGCTTAAGCAGTTAAATTCTATAGTGGTTTAAGAGTCACGTTTGGTCATGAACCGACAACACAACACTTGCGACATCCCCAGGAGCGCTCCATCCTCAACTTAACAACATGCGAAGAGTCCCATTACTAATGGCACCAGATGGAATCAGATTATGCGTCCGTCTGGCCTTTGCTCGGAGAACAATGAGGGCCGGATTCTTTGGTTTAGAAAGAACAGTCGTTAGTTGTCAGTCGCTCTGCCAACTTCACAGCAAAGTATCACCCATAATTCTCCGTTCCTGTGCCAGTGAATATCACACAAAATGCCCCTCACTGTCCCATGTGAAAATTGGAACACCAGCAGTACCGACAAACCACGACAACCAAGTTGATTGCGGTATCTGCACTGGGACTATCTGTAACTATACAGCTAATCTTTTCACATGTTGTTTAGTTTAGTTTAGTCGACGGATCAACATCATGGCACACGGGTGTAACCCATAAGTGCTCCGTTCTTTTCATAACTCAAGCCTGAGTTCGGAGAAACTCAGCTCAGTGCACGAACTCCGTAGCACCGGCGAGGATCCTGAAATACTTTGGGTAGATTTTTAACTCGAGGTTTTGCCCGGGCAACGCTGTTAGCCTACTCTTTTTTGATTTCCAATTTTTCACGTTCGCAACAATACACACGGGAGTCCGATGTCACTACCCAGAGACCAGGGGAAATGTTATTACTAGAAGTCCACGTGAAAAAATCCCGATCTCGCCGGGGATTGAACCCTGGTTGAACCTCCAGCACTCGAGGCGGTCACCATGCCTCGAGACCACTAAATCCCCCCCCCCCCTTTTTTTTCACAAGTTGTATTCCAAACTACCCTCGTGTTTTCAAATGTTGAATTTCCAACTACTCTTGTTTTCCCGTCAAGGAGAAGAGAAACCGCCAGTCAACCAGATTGTCGAAAGCGGGGACAGACATGTTTTTACGGTCTTTAGTCAATCAATCGCCGGTCTCTCTGGCCGAGGGGTTATAACACTTTTTCCGTAATCCCGTTTATCACGCAGAGTCTCGTAGCGGGCGAGAGCTGGAGGTGATTCGACTTCCGCTGGTGACTTGCGGGATAACTGAGCGGGCCGCTCAGAAAGCAATGGCAAACTACTGAGCGTAATCTTGTCAAGAAATCAACAGACAGCTGAAAGATGCTGCTGTTGACAGCGATGTCCTGTAAAGGATATGCCAATTTAAAAAAAAAAAAAAGTCAATCAATCAGGTGCCGGTTCCACAATGAAGGTTAGCTGCAATGGATCTCTAACACTGTCTGTCTCTCGCGTTGACTTTACATTCTGTCAGGCTGATGTTCGTCCATCTCTTGATGTTATCTTCCCACTTGTATCGTTGTCTACCTCTTGCTCACTTGCCCTCAACCTTGCCTTCCAGTATGGTTTTTAAAAGAGTGTCATGTCTTTTAACATGGCAGAAATATTTCACTTGCCTCCTCTTTATTTCTTGCATGAACTCTCTCTTAAATCCCTGTTTTTCTAGAACCTCTGCATTTGATTGTTTTTGTTTCCAAGAAATACGGCATATTCGTCTGTATATCCACATCCCTGGGGCTTCTATGCGACGTTCTAGTTGCTTGTTCAATGTCCAGGCTTCCGTACCATACAGTAGCGTTGAATATACGTAGCATTTGACAATTCTCATTTTTAATGCGTTATTAATCTCTCTAGATGTTAATATTTATTTCATGCTGTTGAAAGCATTTTTGGCCTTGCCCATTCTCGTTTTGATTTATATTTCTCTTCTGCCATCATTTGTTATTATATGTCCAAGATAGGAAACACTTGTTTCTTGTTCTAGTATCTGCCTTCTACGGTCTTTAATGTTGCGAAAAAAATGAGGTGCATGTTCGAAATGTCTTGCTAAAAAGTGCGTTCCAAATACTGGCATACTTACGTATTTAGTCTGTTCTAGAACTTAGAATATTGACAGAAACTCCACAAATACTGGCCACGTACGAATTTAGTCTGTTCTAGAACTTAAAATATTGACAGAAACTCCACAAATACTGGCAAACGTACGTATTTAGTCTGTACTAGAACTTAGAATATTGAAAGAAACTCCACAAATACTGGCCACGTATGAATTTAGTCTGTTCTAGAACTTAGAATATTGACAGAAACTCCACAAATACTGGCAAACGTACGTATTTAGTCTGTACTAGAACTTAGAATATTGAAAGAAACTCCACAAATACTGGCCACGTATGAATTTAGTCTGTTCTATAACATAAAATATTGACAGAAACGCCACAAATGACATCATTGCACCTAGGACATGCGCATTTACACATGTTGTATCCCCATCTACCCTCGTATTTTCACGTGTTGTGTTCCCATCTACCCACGCATTTGGATAGATAGAAATCCATCCATCCATCATGTGCCATGCCGGTAAGCGTGGGCGGTCATGTTCTGCCATCTCACTCGATCAACAGAGTCGTGGATCAGTTCCGTGTTTCTGTCTCGACCATGCCACAAGGCCAAGCCATCCAGATACTTGTTTCTAGGTCTTCCCCTTGGTCTGTTCCCCTCGATCTTACCAGTTGTCACCAAGTTCTCCAAATCATTTCTTCTCATAACATGCCCAAAAAATGCGTTTTTGATGGGAATACAACATCACAGCACAAGGGACATTCCCATGAGCGGTCCGTCCTCATCTTCAACAACATGCGAAGAGTTTCAATACTAAATATCTCCCCCGATGTGTCTCCACCTTGCCGTGGTGGGGGAGCTTGCGTGTCCCATCGACCCCATGTGCTTGCCGATGGGTGAAAACTACATATCGGACGGCTCGTGGGATAGGGACCAGACTAAGAGAGACACAACCTGCTGCTCTGCAGGTAAGACTGAGGATAGCAGTCAAAATCAGGCAAACGATCCCTAAAATTTCAGTCCGGACATAACCTCTAAGGCTCCCATCCGAGGTGTATGGCTGAACGTCTCTAAGCCATAAACTCTCGGAAGTGAGAGCCTGGCCGACAGAAAACACTAAAGGCTCCCTGTCGAGGGCTGTGGCTGAACGCCTCTAAGCCACAAACCCTCGGACTTGAGAGCTAGGTCGATACCCACCTTTCGAAAAATAAAGGCGTGATACTGAGCAAGCTACATGCTCAGGTCTGATACAAGTTCGAAGGCTCCCAGCTGGGGGATATGAGAGATTCCCGGATGATAGGGCCAGGCCGTTTCTCGTTCACCGCTGCACGAAGGTAAGGTGCTGAGCCGGCAGCACAAGTAGCCTACCTCGTGAGCAAGTACAAAAAGTCAAAAAAGTGCCCCAGTCAAAGAAAATGGCTGCGAAAACTGTATCTAACTCATAAAGAGTGTAGACAAAAGTGGAAGAACGTCTCAATGACGCAAAATGGAACGCACGGCGAGCGAACCTATTGCGTGGTCCGAAGTCAAAAGCAAAAGCTTACCGAGTTGGTGTCGCTTGCAGTCTGACCGTCCCTGGTGTGTGCTTGAGCGATCAGTGGCAAGCGAGTTGCCCAACACATGGAAGTGAGGAACTAAAGTAGCCATGAGCAGGACGTGGCAACTCCTCGGGTGAGCCCAGTCACAGAGCAATATGTGCCGGCTCTGCAATTATGGAAGCCTCCTTGGATAGCGAGGGAATGCTCATGGTCTGCCCCTGCCTTCCCTTGAGGGCTGACCACGATGTCGTTCATCGTTCTATCTTGACCAGCTGAGATGTTAGCGACATCACAACAGTCCAACGTGCCTCGAAACCAGAGGATGGCTAACCTCATTAAAAAATGCCCGCTGAAGTCGGAAGTGTCGTCCTACGGGTGGCAAACTAAAAATTGACACTACGCAATTACGTCCGAGTGAAATGTCTCGTCCGAATGTCTCTCGTGCTAGGAACAGCTCTGACTACCTAGTTTCCGAATGCCGCTCTTGTTCGGAACAGCTCTGACTGGGTAGTTTTCCGAATGTCTGTTGAGCCTGGAAAAGCTCTGATGGGCGCAACGACAAGCACATGTCCGAAAACTCGCTGAGTGGATGCCGTCTGCAAACCTGCCTGGTTTGTGCGGGAATGACCCGGGGAAGCGAAATGACCAATATATTGAAGTGAGGATTTAAAGCAGCCATGAGCAGGACGTGACGATCTCCCTCGGTGAGCCCAGATCCAGGGCGTTATGTGTCGGCCCTGCAACTATAGAAGCAACCTTGGATGGCGGAAAATGCTATGGACTGTCCCTGCCTTCCTTTGAGGGATGACCGTTGTCTTCGACCGTTCAACCTTGGCCAGCATGCTTGCAGATGGCACCACAAAAGTGAGAGTTTCCCAGGAATGCTACCTGGTCAAAAAAGCACGCTTAAGTCGATGTGTTGGCCTGCGGGTTTCTGCCCAAGGGCGCATAACAGACACACCGCAATCACATCTGAAAAAACACTCCGGATGAACGAAAAGAAGAAGAATACTAAATATACCATTTGCAACCTGATTATGTGTCCGCAGGGACACGTTCTGACAATGGCGCGTGAAACATAAGACAGGGATACGTCCTAGGCCACATGATCACGAGATGAAGAAACTAGTTCTCTTCCACGCCGCTTTTCATTCCCAGACAGTTTGCAGAACATTTCTGACAATTAACAACATTACAGTTGAACAGGTCTTTTGCAGAACATCGCTATAATTACGAAAATCCTGAAGGACCCGATCTTCTTCTTCCAGAAACCACGAATTCTTTTAATTTTCTGACGACACCACCATACGCCACTGAATGAATATGACACTGCAGGCAGGGACGACATAGTTGCATTCACAATCAGTGCGAAAACAATCACCATCCATACATTCTGAGGTATGCTGAAGAGGACAGAGCCCTCATGCGAGAATCTCGAGTGCAATGATGTTTAAATTCAGTCCATCAATTTAACTAAAGCTTTTTGTAGACTTCGTGTTAATACTCTATGATCGAGGCCACGCGAGATACGAAGTGTTACTTTGGAAAACGCACTTTGCATAGCCTTTGCCATCGAGAAACATACAGACCAGCTATGCACAACAACCACGCGGCAGATTTGACGTCTGTCTAGCATTATGATAATCTCTGATCAACACGCCCCTCTTGTCCACTTGGAAAAACAGGAGGGCAGCCGAAAATACAACATGTGAAAACTAAAGAGAGGCCTCGAAATATATAATGCTAAAAAATAAAAAATAAAAACAACGCGGGTAGATAGAAATACAGCATTGGAAAATACGACGGAGGATGGGAATACAACACGTGTAATTGCGCATATCCTGGGTGCAATGCTGTCATTTGTGGAGTTTCTGTCAATATTCTAAGTTATTGAACAGACAAATTCGCACGTAGCCAGTATTTGTGAAGCTTCTCACAATATTCTACATTATAGAACAAACTAAATACGCACGTTGCCAGTATATGGAACGCACTTTTGAGCAAATGACATTTAGAACATGCATCTCATGTTTTCGCACCATTGAAGGCCGTAGAAGCATGTCTGTCTACGCTTTTGACAATCTGGTTGACTGGCGTGCTTCTCTTCTCCTTGACGGGAAAAGGGTAGTTGGAAATCCAAAATGAGAAAACACGAAGGAGGCCGCGAAATATATCATGTGAAAAAAAATGTAGGTAGATAGGAATTCAGCATGTGAAAATACGAGGGTAGACGGAAATACGGCATGTAAAATTACGAAGATAGATGGGACACACCATGTGAAAACATCAGGATAGATGTGAATACAGCATATTAAAATGGGTGGGTTGATGGGAATAGACCACGTGAGTAGTACAGTAGGGACAAGGTATGCTACTTTTCAGGGAAGAGGGCTGGGGGGAAATCCTCCGGGTCGGTGATTCGGACTGGGGAAATGTTTTTTGTTTTGTTTTGTTTGTTTGTTTTGGTGGGAATTTGAAGGTGGGAAATGTTGGTGGGTGAAAAAAATGTTAGGGATTTTTTTTTTTTTTTTTTATACTACAAATTAAAACAAAATTAAAATAAATAAAAATAAAATGACCACGCATGAGGTGGGGAGCGCGGGTGTGGGTAGCGGTTATTAGTGGTCTGTAGAATGTCGTATTGATGTATTTAATATCATCATATGGATTACAAATGAAAATTTTACAAATTTAAGATGACCGGTATGATTGTATGTAGTGGGTATGGGTTAGTGAAATTCGTTGATAAGGGGAGGGTGGCGGTTATTAGTGGTCTGTAGAGGTCGTTGTGGTTTATTCACTATCATCATACTGGTTACAAATTAAAACCTTAAAAACTAAAGATGGCCGTTATTATTGAATGTAGTGTGTATTGCTTAGTGAGATGCAACCGAGATGCAATCATTGAAGTTCATTGATAAATCTCTCAGCCTCGATAAGCAATCTATTCAATTCATCGATGAATTTTTCTGTTGATTTGTACAGACCAGGTGTCAGCGTAATCTTCATCGGTGGGTCATCTAGGTCTGGAGGTAGAGTGTACTTTAACCACAATTCATCCGTCAAAATATTAAAATAGGTGTTTGGAAACTGAATATCGACCAAACCAACTTCGTACTGGGAGGTTAGTTCAATAGTTTGCGGCAGCTTGACAAAGAAATGTCCAGCATTATTTTGCGGTATATTTGTAATGAGGCGTTACTGGACGTAAAAACTCATCTTTTATTCGAACTCTGAATGTATCCGGGTTCGAAAATGTAAAGTTAGCACTAAAGTCCTGGTAGTGAATGAGAGCGTTTTATGCGTATCGGTAGTTAAAAGTATTTCCACCGTATCGAAGGAGAAACGACTTAATAGTAAGTAATGTGGTTTGTCATAGGCGTGAAACACTGAGGTCGAGAGCTGATTTATAATAGTTACCGTTCTTAGTAGTGGGACCATGACGCCTCCGACTGGTCTGGCCGCTATGAGATCGCAGTAGACGTAGATATTTTGCAGGTCGTTATTGAGGTCTGTCGCCCCTTCTCCTTCATTTATATCTAATATCTCTTGCAACATATCGCTAAATGCCACAGTGGCCCCAGGCTCGAGCATTTTTACAGTGACTTTCTTTGATGCCTTGTAGAAATTGAATCGAACACAGATTTCGTCGCCCACCTTCGGATCTTTAATTAGTCGATTCAGCGCATCTATATACTCATCTGGTGAACTGTACACCCCCGGGGGCACCTTTCTTATCACTTCACCGTTGGGTGAGATGTATCTTATCCACACTTCATTCTCTAGCACATGGCAGTAGTAGCTGGGAAATTGCATTTCGGCCAGACCCACTTCGTATTGGTTCGTTACATCAATGGTCTGCGGCAACTTGATAAAAAGTGACCTGGTTGGTTGATGGGAAATATCTATGGGGCAGCGTTGCTCGGTAAGGTCACGTAGAAACTCATCTTTTATTCGAGGTCTGAATGTTTCCGGATTCGACAATGTAAAGTTAGTACTGAAGTTCCACCGTTAAATGGGATCCTTTTTCCCGAATTGGTAGCTAAAAGTATTTCCACCGTGTCAAAGGAGAAACGATTTAATAGTATGTAATGTTGTTTATCGTAAAGATGAAACACTGAAGGCGCCAGCCGGTCTAAAATAGGAACAGTCCTTAGTAAAGGAACCATGACGTCTCCAACTGGTCTCGCGGCTACGAGATAGGAGTAGACTTAGATATGTTAACCTCACTATCAATCTCCATTTCCACATTATCGTATAAAAAGACATTGTCGTCTGATAGATTCAAGTTTGACAACCCCAACATATTTTTCAATCTGTCACTAATTTTAGACTGGGCGCCCTTTTCAAGTAGTTTCATCCCGACCCTTTTCTCTGGTACATATAACATGAATTTGATATTTACTTTCTCATCTACTTGGGTTTTTACACACAACTTATTCAATTCTTCTATAAAATTTTTGGGTCCGCTGAACGGACCAGGTGGACATATAAGAGTTATAGGTTCTCTACCACTACCTTTGGGTGGAAAGTATTGGATCAAAATTTCCCAAGACAAGCCATTAAAGTACATATTGGAGAACTGAATTTCGGCCAGGCCTACATCGTATTGGTTCGTTACATCAATGGTCTGCGGAAACTTGACAAAAAAGTGACTTGGGTGGTTGTTGGGAAATACCTTCGGTGCAGTGTTGCTGGGTAAGATCACGTAGAAACTCATCGTTTTTCTAGTTTAGGATTAGGTAGCATATAACCCAAACAACTACTCATTAGAGCTACCCACAGCTTGCCTTCTGGTGCGTCTGCGCTGCCTTGAGTCAGATTGAACAGGGATACAGCAAGGACGGCATATATAGCTGCCATTTGACAGATGAATACAATCTCTGGCCGAGGCACTCATTGTCCAAAAACGACAAGATTGAAGTTCTTTCCCCGTCTGTTGGTTGTTGGCGCACCACAATAGTTTCCACCTTGTCCTCGGTCACACCACTAGTCTCCATAACTGGCTAGTTGCGTGTCAGCCATCCAACTATTGAATGAATTGGGATAACCAAACCACTTCACTAAATACTTTTTACCACCACCTCTCCTGGGTCTTTCTTGTAACATTGTTTTGATACGATACACTTGCTTGTCTCCGACGAGTTGTATTTCTTCTCTGCAGAATGAGTCTTGTAGTTCTTCCCCTGAATCGTCTTTTAGCACATAGGTCACCGGACTGGTCTGGTTTATGCGAATGACGTTAAACAATTCTTCTGTCCACGGCGGCATATACCCTTTCTTAAAAGGTTGTTTGGGTTGAGCCAGTTTGACTCGGACCCCGCGTGTAAAATAAACTTTTGTCGAGGTGTCTGACTGCTTATACAAGTTGTTCCACACCTCTTCTTGATTAGTATAGTTGACTTGCACGGGTGCCATGTGAATACTTCTGTGAAACGAACCATTGTAATTGCGAAGCAATTTATCTATCACATCGACGAAGCGCAGTGCATTGGTCTTGGTGACATAACGCCACATTTTTTCTTTCAGGGTCCGGTTGGATCTTTCCACTATCGCCGCCTTCACGTCTTCATTTTCAGTGGTAAAGATATGCACACCTCGATCTTTTAGATATTTTAAGAAGGTCCAATTGACGAATTCCGAACCTTTATCGGTCTGAAAATTTATCGGTTCCATCCATCATGTGCCATGCCGGTAAGCGTGGGCGGTCATGTTCTGCCATCTCACTCGATCACCAGGGTCGTGGATCAGCTCAGTGTTTCTGTCTTGACCATGCCTCGAGGCCAAGCCATACAGGTATTTGCTTCTAGGTCTTCCTCTTGGTCTGTTCCCTTCGATCTTACCAGTTGTCACCAAGTTCTCCAATTCATTTCTTCTCATAACATGTCCAAAAATTTTTGACTGTCTGCGTCTCAGATCTCTAATCAGTTTACGATCTTCATTTGTTTCTTAAAGGACTTGTTCATTGGTCTTTCTGGCCGTCCATGGTATTCTTTGCATTTTCCTCACAAACCACACTTCCACAGCCATCAGATGTTTTTCGACTTGACTGCTCATTGTCCAAGCTTCACATCCATATAAAAGTACAGGTTCTATGTAGCACCTCAACACTCTCTTTCTCGTTTCAATTGACATCTTTTTATTGATCAGTATGTTTTTTATCTTGCTAAAGGCTACTTTTGCCATGGTGATTCTTGTTCTAATCTCTTCAAGGCATCTTCCATCAGATGTTATTACTGTTCCGAGATAATTGAACCTATTCACTTGCTGAAGAATATTCCCATTTACTTGTATATTACATTGTGGTATTTCGTTCTTCCTAGTGACGACCATAATCTGTGTCTTTTTACAATTTAATTCTAACCCTCGTTGTTCACTGTGTGTAACAACCGCATCTACTAAATGTTGCAGATCCTGTTCATTGTCTGCAATCAAGACTGTATCATCTGCATATCTAATGTTATTGATGCATCGTCCCCCAATGTTGATTCCTTCCATATCTTCAATATTTCTGAAACTACTTTCATTGTACCGGAAAAACAGATCTATCGGTTGGCTATCAGCAAAAATCTTATTCACAGCGACCACCAGTGCTTCCTCGTTTTCTTTTGGATCGGAATGGTCCAAGCATATTTACTAAACACATCGATGCAAGTTACTAGATACGACATCCCGTCGTTGTATCTGTGTAATAGTCGCATATCTATCAAGTCGGCTTGAAATTGTTAATTTATACCACCGGTTATGGTCTGGCGTCTCTGGAAGCAGTGACGGATCCGTTTATGCAAAGTATAGGTATCCTGATGCCGTAACCATTTTTCTACTCTCTTCAGTTTAGTATTTCGTTGTAAAGCGTCGGTTCCACCATAGGTTCACGGTTTTTTTAAGGATCATAGTACTACTTTCTTATTTGCGCGGCCATTTTTCCCACTTGGGCTTAGGTATCTTACTCTTCTTTTTTTCTTCTGAGACTATACGGTTGAGGTGTCTCGACTACTCGAGTTTTGGACTCGCTTACTTGAATCTTAGTTACTTGAATCTTAGTCGGCGGTGCCTTGACTACTGGTGTCGGCACACTGCTGACTTAGATTTTTGTAGTGGTGGTTGTTCCTTGATATCCACTATACCTAGAGGTTTGTTTCTGTACTGTTCGAGTCGATTCAAATACCGCTGTAGTGTTTGCTGATACACTCTGGCCTTGTCACGCGGTGGTAGATCTTCTATTTCCAGGACTTGTTGCATTTGATGATCCAAGTCATGTAGGCTATTATTTAGTGTGTCGGGTGGTACATAGGGTTTTTCTAGCAACCGGGGATCGATCGGGATCATTTTCTTTGCCATTACAAACCCACAATACCTTTCAACACATTTTGGATGGGGCCTAATAAGGCGCCTATGAAACCACCTTATTGCAGGATCTCTTTCCGTTTCTTGAGCGACAATTTCTTATGTGTGAGTGTACTCAAACTGTCTTTGTGCAGTTGCAAACGCTTCTTCTGAGCTAGTGTCAGGGGAACATTACCTTTTAAAACGTTGTGACAGCATTCGCAAATGGATTGGGCGAGATCTGGGGAAGCTGTTTTCATTACGGCCTTCACGGTAGCTGGGTTGGTCTGAGCCAAGAAGCGTAGAATACCCTCGTTACGTTTAAGTCGGTTAGACATGTTATTTGGGTACGTAGACGACTTGATGTGGATCAGGGAATATATGGCTTCATAAGCGGTGCTGAACTGGTTTCTCCTGTCGAAGATCAACTAGCAAATACCCGTGTGGAGCCGTTATCATGTCCTTAAAACTCTCTTGGACATATGACACCCGCCCTGGATACATCTGTTTGGCCAGATTGGTAATCTGAGCCCCGTCTCGCGGGTTTTTAAACACCACTAGGTAGTGCGAATTCAGAGTGATAGTTCGTTGTTCTTTATTCTTACCAAATAGGTTCTGTACTATATACATAACACTGCGGTTGCGATTATGACTGCCTTTAGTGAACAGCTTAGTCACTCTGTCATCTGTCTCGGACATTAGATAATCTATGACCACTAACCGATATCTATCCCCTGTCCATTTTCCCATATCCGGCAGACCTTCGTTAAATTGAACACCCTTCATAGTCTCATACATGGGTTGCCATTCCCCGTAGCACCATATAACTTCCTCTGGAATGGGATCTACCATGGCTGGGAGTTAGGCCAAGAACCGCTGGACAAAGACGGTTTATCACTCCCCGTTGGGCAGGAAATCAATGCCGTAAAAGGATGTTTCCACCTAGGATCCAAGAGTAAAAATAAGCAGCTGCCTATTCGGCTGATGTTTATAACGCGTCGATTGATATTATTAGACCATTTGACCAACAGTTGTACACCATCGGTTCTCTGCTAGCTATCAGCATAATAAAGACACGAGCAACGGTCGACTTGAAAGAAGTTCACAGCGAGCTGGTGAATATAATGTTGACTAATATTAGTTCCTACAAGTCCACAAAGACCAATACCTCTAGATTGTGTCACTTAGTACATCAAATAGCCAAACAATAAGATGTATTATTTACAAGACTAGAAAGCTGTATCAAGCCAGAATACGTTTTCCCAGTCTTTGTTTCAATTGCTGATGAAATCTTTGACAATAACATCATCTACTATGGGAGAATAATGGTGGTGTTTACACTTGGTATGCATCTGGGTAAGCATCTGGTAGATAATTCTTACAACACAGATGTGAATGTCCAAGGCCTGGGGAACGCTTCGCTACATCTGTAGGCACGTATATGACAGATAAACTACATCTTTGGATACTGCGACAACAAGGTCGTTGGCGTAATTTCTATACTTGGTTGCAAGCAACAGTTAAATAAATACATAACTAATACTTAGATCTCAGTATTTGTCTTTGTTCATGTCTGTATGTGTATGTGTGTTTGTTCCATTGTGTGTCTGTGTGAGTGTGTGTGGATCTTTGTTCTTGTCTGTGCGTTTGTCTGTACGTTCGTGTGTTTGTTTATGCGTTTGCGTGTCTGTGTGTTTGCGTGTCTGTTTGTTCGTCTGTATGTTCGTATGTTTGTTTGTGCGTTTGTGTGTCTGCCTGTTCGTCTGTATGTGTGTGTGTGTGTGGTTGTGTTATTTGTCACTGTTGCTTCATGTAAACAGCCGTCCGCCCGCCACAGTGCGACCGATGAATCACTTCTTCACGCCACCGTCGCCCACTTAATGACTTTTTCATACGATGACGTAAGGACCCGCCAACCTATGGTAGTAGTAATCGTAGGAAGTTTTCACGGACATCCGCGCCAATTAACAGGAAGGCTGTTCGCCGTGTCTGTACCTTTGTGTTTATTTGTTCTATTGTGTGTCTTTCTGTGTGAGTGAGGTATGGATCTTTGTTCGTGTCTGTATGTGTGTATGTGTGTGTGTGTGTGTGTGTGTGTGTGTGTGTGTGTGTTTGTGTGTGTTTGTGTGTGTGAGCGTGTTTGTGTGTATCAACCATACCAAGTACAATCAATAATAACGGCCATCTTTACTTTTTAAGCTTTTCGTTTGTAACCCGTATAATGATCGTGAATAAGCCACAACGACCTCTGTAGACCACTAATAACCTCCACCCACCCTTTCTCAACTAGTTTCACTAAGCCATACCCACTACATTCAATAATATCGGCCATCTTTGCTTTTTAAGGTTTTCATTTGTAACACGTATGATGATAGTGAATAAGCCACAACGAACTCTAAAGACCACTAATAACCATCACCCATCCCTTATCAACAAATTTCACTAACCCATACCCACTACATTCAATAATACTGGCCATTTTTAATTTTTAAGGTGTTCATTTGTAATCCGTATGATGATAGTGAATTCATCAATACAACACTCTAAAGACCACTAATAACCGCTACCAACCCCGCGCTCCCCAATACATGCGCGGTCTTTTTATTTTCATTTTTATTTATTTTATGTTTAATTTATTTTAATTTTTTTAAAATTTTATTAATTAAAATACACACACATAAACACACACACACACACACACACACACACACACACACACACACACACACACACACACGCGCGCGCGCACACACACACACACACACACACACACAATTTAAAAAACATAAAAATATAAAATTCCCAAAAATTTTTTTTTCACTCACCAACATTTCCCAACTTCAAATTCTAACCCCAAAATAAAAAAATAAATAAAAAATTTAAAATAAAAAAGAACATTTCCCCGGTTCGAACCGCCGACCCGGAGGATTACCCCCAGCCCTCTTCCCTGAAAAGTAGCATACCTTGTCCCTACTGTACTTCTCACGGGGTCTATTCCCATCAACCCACCCATTTTAATATGCTGTATTCACATCTATCCTGATGTTTAAATGCGCATGTCATGGGTGCAGTGATGTCATGTGTGGAGTTTCTGTCAATATTCTAAGTTCTAGAACAGAATAAATTCGTACGTAGCCATTATTTGTGGAGTTTCTGTCAATATTCTGAGTTATAGAACATCAGAGACATTGTACAACCACACGGAATGACACTATCCAGTGCCGTCCACCGGGCGCTGTAACGCAAATTATTCCTCCCCACGACGCTTGACGGCAGAAGTGGAAGATGATGATGATGATGATGATGATAGAACATACTAAATACGTACGTTGCCAGTATTTCGAACGCACTTTTGAACATAAGAAAATCTAACATGCATCTCATGTTTTCGCAACATGTTAAACGGTGATTGCATGTCTCTCTCCGCGTCCGACACGCTGGTGGAATGTTGTGCTTCTCTTCTCCTTGGCAGGAAAACAAGGGTAGTTGGAAATACAACATGTGAAATCACCAGGGTATTTCAGAACACAATATGTGAAAAAGTTTACTGTATAAATAGTTACAGATAGTCCCAGTGCAGATACTGTCAATAGCTTATGAAGCATAAGGCAGGGAACACGTTCTAGGCCACATGATAACGAGATGAAGAAACTAGTTCTCTTCCTCGGCGCTTTCCATTCCCAGACAATTTGCAGAACATTTCTGACAATTAACTACATCATTGTTGTTGCAGGTCTTTTGCAGAACATCGCTGTCATTACGACAAGACTTAAGTACTGTCGATCCTCTCCTTCCAGAAACTACGAGTTCTTTTACTTTTCTCAATAAATCGCTGTACCTCACTGCATGACTATGACAGCGGCGGACAGGGACGACGACTTAGTTGTATTCACAATTATTGCGCACCGAAAAAATTACTACTTTCTGAAGTATGCTGAGAACGGCAGGGTGCTGATACGAGGTAACCGAGTGCATTGATGTCAAAATTTAGTCGATAAATTCAAGCTAAAGCCTTTTGTAGATTTCGTGTTAATGCTCTAAGATCGAGGCCAGAGGAGATACGTACCGCGTCACTTCGGGAAACACACTTTGCATAACCATTGCCATCGACATGCATACACTTCAGACCTACGCAACAACCACGCTGCAGATTGCACGTCTGTCCAGCGTCAAGACAATCTGTGGGCAGCACGTTCCTCTTGGCCACTTTGAAAAACAGAAGAGCAGCCGGGAAAACAACATGTGAAAACACGAGGAAGGCCCCGAAATGTATCATTGGGGAAAACGCGGATAGATAGGAGTAAAAGATGTGAAATTACGATGGTAGATGGTAACACAATATGTGAAAATATCAGGATAGATGGGAATACAACACGTGGCAATACGAGGGTAGATGAAGATACAAGATGTGTAAATGCGCGTGTCCTGGATGCAGTGATGTTATTTGTGGAGTTTCTGTCAATATTCTAAGTTATAGACCAGACTCAATGCGTACATTGCCAGTACTTCGATAGCACTTGTTACCCTTTGAAAATTCGTAAAATCATCTCATGTCGTCACAACAAGTAAGAGCTTGACATGTCTCTCACTTTTTTACGACACGCTAAGTAGGGAATGAGGGTAGTTGGGAATACAACATGTGAAAACACGAGGGCAATTGGGAATACAACGTGTGAAAAACGATTGTAATTGGGAACACAACATGTGAAAACATTAACTGTGTAAATAGTTACAGATAGTCCCAGTTTAGATACTGTCAATAGTGTGCGAAACATAAGGCAGGGGACACGTTATAGGTCACATGATAACGAGATGAAGAAACTAGTTCTCTTCCTCGCCGCTTTTCATTCCCAGACAATTTGCAGAAAATCTCTGACAATTAACTACAGCACAATTGTAGGGGGTCTTTTGCAGAACATCGCTGTCATTACGACAAGACTGAAGGACTCTCGATCCTCGTTCCAGTTCATCTGCCTCGTGCATTTTGGTGCCAATGATGTCTTTAATTTCCCGTTCCACTTCCTTGTTTTTGCCTGCACATGTCTCTTCTACCAGGAACCATGCTTATACGTGCTGTTGGTTTGTCAGGACTGCTGGTGTTCCATTTTTCACATGAGATAGTGAGGAGTTTTTTGTGAGATATTTACTGGCACGTGAACGGAGCATTAGGGGGTGACTTTTTACCGTTAAGTTGGAAGCGCGATTAGTGACTAACGAAAGTTCTTTATAAACCAGAGAATCCGGCCCTCACTGTTCTCCGAACAAAGTTCATACGGACACATAATCAGATTAGTAATTTTAGAAACCCAATATTATTGGAACTCTTCGTATGTTGTTTTTAATGAGGACGGAGCCCGTAAGGGAATGTCCCGAGTGCTGTGATGACGGTTCATGACCCAACTCGAATCCTACACCACTATAAAGTTTAACTGGTTACGTGCCATGGGATAATTTATCGTCTTAAGCGACTTTCCGTATCTCCCTTGGGCTTATATATAGTAGTTTTCCCTATATAACCCCCTTTAATTTGATATATAATACAACATGTCTGCTACCATATTAGCAACTTTAAAGTCATAACTGTGACACACCCGTGCTTCCTAATTTCCGCCGACGATTTTTGTTTGATCCAAACCCACTTTTTTTTGGCACTGAATCTGTTATATTCAGTTTTTCATACATTATGCTATTTAATCAAATTGCTATTTGTCAAAATCATGGATACTGTTTGGTGGCTTTTAAAGAAAAGGGCATCCTCATGTGTGGAAATGTCCCGATTGCAGTAATGTAGATTTTTAATTGCAATATTACGTCAATACTCTGTCAATATTCTGTCAATATTATAATATCAAGACGCGACCGAGATACGTACGGGGCCGTTGCACGTAGGAGGAACAAAAAGATCGTCCCAGAGGCAGCGCATGGGTCCACAACATGGCCGATTAATGCAAATGTCTCCATGCCTCCCACATGTTGATTGCCTGTCTTCAGCTTGTGATAGCACGACTGTAGTTGGAATACATGTGAAAACACGAGGGTAGTAGAGAATAATGCATTTTATAACGCCAGGATAGCAGGGAATACATGTGAAAACATGAGGTTAGAAGGGAATACATGTGAAAACACGAGGGTAGCAGAGAATACATGGGAAAACACGAGGGTAGTAGAGATTAACACATTTTAAAACTCGAGGATAACAAGGAATACAGGTGAAAACACGAGGTAGCAGTGAATAGCACAATTTTACACTCAAGGGTAGCAGAGAATACATGTAAAAACAGGAGGGTAACAGGGAATAATATGTATGAAAACTGGCACTTTTAAAAATCGAGGGTAGCAGGGAATACATGTGAAAACACGAGGATAGCAGGGAATAATACGTGTGAAAACTCAAAGGTAGCAGAGAATACAATGTGTGAAAACACGAGGGTAGCAGAGAATACAAAACACGTGAAAACACGACGGTAGCAGGGAATACATGTGAAACTCGAGGATAGCGGGGAATACACCATGTGAAAACATGAATGTCACTGGGAATACAACATCTAAGATCTCGAGGGTAGCAGGGAATACATGTGAAAACTTCAGGGTACCAGGGAATACATGTGCAAACACGAGGGTAGCAAGGAATACACGTGAAAACTCAAGGGTAGCAGGGAATACACGTGAAAACACAAGGGCGGTCGGGAATACAACAAGTGAAAATTTGAGTGTGGCTGGGAATAAAATATGTGAAAACACGAGGGTGGCCGGTAATACAACATACAAAAACACGAATGTGGCCGGGTTTATTAACATGTGAAAACAAGAAGGTAGTCGGGAATAAAACATGTGAATTATAAAAAGTTCTCAAGGTAGCCCATGGAAGATAGTGCAAATGGGGCGCCAACAATGTCATATCACACATTCTAGGTTATGTCGTAATGGCATGACGTGACCAATTCTTTTCTACCTCACTTGTTCTTCCTGGACATTTCCCAGAAACATTCTGAAAATCGTCTTCATAATTGTATCAGGTCTTTCGCGGTAAATTGCAATCGTCACAGCCAGACGGAAAGACTCCAGCCTTTTATAGTTTCCCTATCTCATCCATGTTCACCCCCAATATGGTTTTAATGTTCTGTGTGTGGTACCTCTGGTAAGGATGACTGTCATGCCGTTTTCAGGGCCCATTCCCCACAAGTCCAAGCCTGACATTCAATTCACGCTTGTGGCTCCTAGTAGCTGTCAGTGCACCCCCCCCCCCCCCCCCAGACAACGACTGTGACAGGCTGGCTGGCTAAACCAGGCGGGGGTAACCGATTCGGCGTGAAATCAATCAGTGAACTAGGGTATGCCTACACATCATAAGGGGGCTGCGTGGTCTCTAGGTATGGTGTCCGCCTCGAGTGCTGGAGGTCCTGGGTTCAAGCCTCGATGTGAACCGGGATTTATTTCACGTGGACTTCTAATAATAAAATATTCCTTGGTCTCTGGGTAGTGAGATCAGACGCCCGTGTGTATTGTTGCGCACGTAAAAAATCCCTTGGCAGTTGGAAATCGAAAAAGAGTAGCCAAACGGCGCTGCCCGGGCAAAATTTCGAGTTAAAAATCTACCCAAAGTTTTTCATTATCCTCGCAGGTGCTACGGAGTTCGTGCACTTAGTTGAGTTAGGAGGAGATCTGAGCACTTATGGGTTGCACCCGTGTGCCGTAATGTTGATCCATCGACTAAACTAAACTAAACTACATAGCATGTGAGTAAGTTCCCTTGGAGCAAGATGGCGGGACATTTCTTCGTCCCGTAAAACGGAACGTGTTTTTTCCGAAATGTTTATGGATTAAGTGTGTTTTCGAGTTGAAATGGAGTTCGGACCGTGCAACGGCAACGGAGTTCGTGCACGCGCGACCGGACTTCCTTCTGCGTATCATCGGCGCCCGGTGGTGATAGTTAAGCCTAACATGACGACCAGACGACCAGCACGTACACAGCGTGGTAAGAGAGCAGGCGCACGTAGAAGACGATTATAATGTGACAGATTGAGCATTGGACACGTTCGAATACTGTACTGGAACTGTGCATCATTTAGTCAACGCCGACCCATTCTTGAAAAACTACTCTACGGAAACGATATTGTAGTCTTACAAGAAACACAGCTCGGCGACGGAACAGTCAATGACGCGGGGTTTCAGGGCTTCTTTCACAAGCGGCACCTCGGACAGGCCATTCTAGTCCGCTACAACATATTGGTGTCTGAGATTGATATGTCCGCCTGGAACAGTGATCCCCTGCAATTGCAGGCATTAAGAATAATGACGCTAGTGCAGCTTGTAATCGTGAACGTTTGTGCGCGTAATGCGAAGGTCGACGTGCTACAATGGCAGAGTTTGTTCGATATGGTTGAAAAGCATATCATCTACTGTGGGGACTTTTGTGCCAGAGCCAGTCAATAGAGGAATAGCATCACCAATAGACAGGGAGAAGATCTGGACGACGCCCTGGCAGCTGCTGCTCTAGTCTGTCTGAATGATGGGAAGGTCACTAGAATAGCCACTCGACCAGGTGACTCTGACAGCGTCATTGACTTGGCCCTGGTGTCTCCCACCATCGAACCAAGGTGCCGGTGGGGCACACTGGGATACCATGACAGTGACCACTACCCTTGTGTCACCCTGATCGAGAAAGACAGAGCCAGGAGTCAAGGAAACAAGACAATGCCGTCCCGTATGACAACACTGGTCAAGACGCCATAAGCAAGATCAGAAGAAGAAAACTAGCTTCCTCCCGCAGACAAGAAAGATGGTTGCAGCCACCATGGTGGAATGGAGAGGTCGAGAAGGCATGGCTGGGAAAGAGGCAGGCTGTCAAATACTGGCGAAAAACCAGAAAGGCTAACATGCCATAGGTTGAGTTGGCGAACCAGAAGATTAAGGTCCATAGGACGATGACTTTATTCAAATCCTGCGCCAAACAGGCCAAGGCCGAGACAAGGGACGAGTTCTGCAGGAATGTGTGCTCCGAGCGATCTCTTACGACATTCTGGCGCCTCCATAAGAGCATGAACGGTGCTGCACAACCTAGGGGTATTCCAGACTTTCAAGGCACAGACCTCACATGGAAAAAGTCGGATGCAGATAAAGGTAAGGCCCTTCTTGCACGCTACATAGAGCAGACTGACCAGAAAGACGAGCCCGCCAGACAGAGGATCACAACGACACTCTCTCAGTTGTGCGACGGGGTCTGGACAGACGAAGAATGCATAATCACAGCTGAGACAATACGTGCGATGCTCAAGAAATCACCTAACACCGCCCCAGGCCAGGACGGCATCTGATATGGTGACCTACTAGTGATGTCAGATGATGACATGGCAGAACTGGCCAGATAATTCAACACCAGTATCCAGAGGGTTCAGATCAAAGAGGAATGTCTACACAGCTACTTGCTGCCGCTGCCAAAACCGAACACAGACCATTCCAAGATAAGCGGCTACAGAATCATTACTATGCAGAACACTGCTGGCAAGCTACTGGAGAAAATTGTAGCACACAGACTTGCTTGTGACTTGGAACAACTCGGCTGCTTCCCGCCCACACTTGGAGGATATAGACGTAACAAAGAGTCATGGCTGAATGCGGCAGTCTTTGCTCAAGATGTTTACGAAGGATTTTAGGTCAGAGAAGAGACATGTGCGGCCGCCATAGACTTAGAGGACGCAAAAATAGAGTATCCTTCGAGCACTTGATGTAAGCCCTCCTCAGACTGAAAGTGCGCCCTCACCTTGAACGATGGATAGCTGCAGTTCTGCTCCAAAGGAAGGTGGTGCTAAGATGCGGGAGTTGGTCTTCTGAGCCGATAACGATATGTCCAGGATTGCCGCAGGGTTCATCACTGTCACCAGTACTATTCAACGTGTATACAGTGCCGATCAGTGAACAACAGTTGGACGGGAGGGGTAGGACTCTGTCATTTGCTGACGACATTCTCGTGTATCGACAGGGTTGAGATAGACAGGCGGTTGCCAATGATATGCAGGGCGAACTAGATTGAATTTCCTCATGGTGTGCTGATGCCGCTGCCCTTGTCAACCCTGCAAAGGCATCGGTTACATGGTTCTCCCTAAACAACCATATCGTAAACACAGACCTGCCTGCAGTAAAAATGGATGAGAGCATTTTGAGTAGAACCCAGTCAATGACATATTTTGGCGTGAGGCTTGATCGTAGCCTGTCTTTCAGAGATCATGTCGATTATGTCACAACGAAAGCTCGAAGAGGTTTGTCAGCAATGAGAGTCGTGGCGAGTGCCAATATCGGGCAAAGACTGCTAATACGTCTGTTCCAAGGACTGGTGCTTTCACCCATCGAGTATGCCTTGGCCATCCTCACTGTCAGCCCTACACAGATTGGAAGACTTGAAAAGGTATAACACGAAGCCATGCGCATCATTTTGGGCTGCACCAGAGACACCAGCTGTGTAGCAATGAGATACCTCCTTGACTTCCCGACAATGAACCACAGGATCAAGATCTGGAGAGATCGTGCATACTTAAAAATAAGTGCAGATGAGCAGCACCCTCTGCATGACACTATATTCAGAGGAAAGGGCGACAGGCTAAAAAGGGGCAAGTCATGGATTGGTCGGGAGGAAGATGTCGTCAGACAGGTCTATAGTCTTACCAGTATCAACCCCGGCAAGGAATGGGTGCCGCTGCATTCAGCTTTTAAGTGCACTTTCTCCTGCATTATCACACTGGACAGACGGTGCAGAGAGCAGAACCCTGCCGCTGTCAATGCAGAGGTCAACGCGCTCATCTAAGAACACTCAGATAGCCCCGAAGTGCTTATCTATACAGATGGATCTGTTGTAAAGCAGCAGAGAAGTGCGTGGGTATTTACAGCCCGTTCAGCGGGCCGAACCGTTCAAGAATCCAGTGGTGTCCACTCTATGACCACGAGCAGCATGATGATGGAGGTGATGGCAGTTACACAGGCTTTCATATGGCTGGAATCACAGCATTATACCAACGTGTGTGTACTAAATGATTCAATGAGCATGATTCAGAAGGTCGAAGATGGATCAATACGTAGACAGTGGACTGATGTCACGAAAAATAAACTTGCTAGTTTCGATCGATGACAAAAGGAGACATTCGTCTGCATAAACAAGCAACCCTTTGATGTGTATAGACGGAGAAACAAAAATACGTCGCTTCAAAATGTCTACATACATTCGGCGATTCTTTATGATGTGGGTTGTTCGAGAAACGAATAATAACGCCAGACGTCTGCCAAGGCGGTAGTTAGCCTTTGAAGTGTAGACGGAATGTCTGGACAAACGGCGGAGAGGATTCTGTGATGTGGGGAATTCTCTGGTTCACAGACAGACAGAACTATTGTTGTACGAGACAAAGGATTTCCCCAGATGAAAGCAAACTTGACGGCCGATTGATTCCAGTTAGTCTTAAACAAGAGGAGAAAACCAGACTCTGGACTGATCAGCGTCTAGACAATTTGGTGACGTCACTCAAGCCCGATATAAAACCCGTTGCGGTAAACAAGTGGAGTTAGTCGACCAAGATTTGTGAAGTTTGAAGGATCGGTGCAGTATTCCGAGTTGTGCTACTTGAAAGAGACTATAGTGTCAAAGTGTTGATGATGTATCGGCGGACATAGATCCAGTCTGTCATCGCATAGTCTCAATTATCAACCGGAATAGGCATATGGTAGGCTATTAATCATATCTAACTTAGAGTATGATTAGGAATAGAGTACAGTACTGTGCGGTGATATAATGTATTATAGGTGTGGTGATATAGTGAATTATAAGTGTGGTGATAGAATGTTCTATAAGTGCGGTGCTAGAAAATATCATAGGAGCGTCGGCACTAGTATCCTATTGTGTGGCTTTAACTAGCTTGTGTGATATATCATTTTACTCAGGGAGTTGAGGACAATGTAGTGGGATAATAATTAGAGAGATTGAGGATGGTTGGGAGGGAGGAGGGGAATGTGAAATGGTAGGATCTTCCAGTAGGGCATCTGCTGGGTTTCTACCCGTTCCTTTATTCTTTCCTGGTGTTGCCATGTCTGAGACCATGTGATGAGCTATTTGGCCATATGACAGAGATCGGATCTCTGTTGTAGATCTGAGTGCTGATATTGGCCTACACTCACCTAATTCCGGCCAGGATTGAGTTGCTCTCACCATAGTATTCTCTACTCAACAGGTTCCATGTAGGTGTGCTATGATATTCAACAGTGAATCTAGAACACAGTTTAGAAGATGATGGCTCAGGATTTGAAGACAGAAGTTGCTGAGAGGCCTCTACATTGGGCCAAGTTGGTCTGCGGGAACCTGGCTTCTGCTGAGCAGGACAGGCTGATGATACTTATGTTTAGCAAGTGATAGTTGTATCACTGAACAGTCAGAACATTATATATATATATATATACAACACGGATACCAGAAACATTTATATAAAGTTATAGAAATACCTGGAACATTCAGATTGTGGTGTTAATATGGGGAATCTTTACAACCAATGACACTAGATCAATTAAGATTTCCCAAGTAACAGTGACAATAGTGTTAGAATTCTCTGAGTAACAAACAGTTAATAACAGGAAATTCATAGTGTGAATTAGATTGAAGACTCTCATTATACAGTGTTTGTCATGGATGTCCAAACATCTGGATGCCTCGAGAGATAGCGGAGAAACTCTTCACGTGACCGGAGAAGCATCACCTCGGTGAGGTTGTTTGTCTGGAATACATGGTGCTAGTGTGTTCTCAGCACAGTGATGAGAATGACTATACTCCTGAACACTGATCTGAGTCTATATACACCTTAGAATATACGTCACACATTCTACACATTATACACACACACACACACACACACACACACACACACACACACACACACACACACTTCTCCTACATATACTCTTTGCTTTAATAAATTTCTTGTTTTTATTTGTTGAAGCTAGAGTTGTCAAGTATGTTATGTTGGGGAAGAATGAGAGGGGGCATGATCCAGGGGTGAGTAAGAGTGAGAAGAAGGTGTCTTAAGATTGAGGGAGTGTTGTGGACGGAGTCTGCTGGATATCTCCAGGATAGTGATATTGAATTAAAATAAATGTTGGTGTTGATTCCCCTCACTCCAGGGACGACACTAAAGTAGTAAAGAAGAACAAATAACTACTACGACATTCTTTGCTTACGACAACTGAGTCGCTGCGGAAGTCTGTCGTCCGTAAAGTCACCTTCATCTTCGTCCCGGGGCATGCGGGAGTCGAGGGAATTGAACGAGCTGATAAACTGGCTGGCTCTGCACCCCCTGTAGATAGCCAGCCCATGGATCGCGCCGATGTTATTAACGTTCTTAAAGATATGTCGAGAACAGAAGGCTTTGACGTCAGTGAATCCACATTGCTGTCCAGGATGAAAGACTTAGGAGTAAGAATTGGCACGGCCTGACGCGAGAGGTACATCGGGAAAACGAGGTGAGTCGTCAACCAACACAGAACTGTCACTATTAGCCACCGGACGCTGATGCATATGCTGGAAGGAGGATCTGAGCACCTATGGACCTGTCCGGAGTGCAATGAAGATACCCCAACTGATAACTGATAGCATGTGAAGACAGTATTCGGCAGACTCTCTCTCTCTCTCATCATGTTCCTCTTGTACCTTGCGGTGTCGAGGTGAAGTATAAACTTCGTGAGAGTGCCCGGTTATGGGCTTCGTATATCGACATTCCCATGGATTCTGTTATTCCCTCCGTCCAGCGTTTACGTGGTCGGCCTCTTCCTCTGTTTCCATCTGGTCTGTACGTCATTGCCTGTTGTGGCATGCTGTTGACTGGTAGCCTACTTGCATGGCCAAACCATTTGACTTGCTGCTTTCTAATAAAATCTAGAGCAGCTTTAACCCCCACTTTAGTCCTGATTTCTTCATTTCTGATCTTATCTCTTCTTGATACGTTGAGTATTCTTCTCAGGAACCTCATTTCTGTTGTTGTGATTTTTCTTTTCTCTTTTTCTGTCATTGTCCAGGTTTGGCATTGGTAGCACAGAGTTGGTAGGAAGATTGTGTTGTAAAGTGCTTTCTGCGCGGAAGAAATCATTGATGATTTAACGGGCAAGAAGGCCTTTACCTGCAAAGCGTTGTGAAATGTAATAAGTAAGGTACGTAGAGCGCTCTGGTCATCCACTGCACATTTATTCGTCTCCAGTCGTCTTGACTTGTCTTGCCACTGTACTCTGATGGATCCAGAGGAGAGAGGATGGTCGACGAATTGCGCAACTTTTCATCACTTTAACCCAATTCATCGCGCAAGTCATTCACATCCAACTTCCCTACTGGATGATTTGAATGATCATCATCATTTAAGATGGACAAACAACAAACAACGTTCTGTGTCCACTTTCGGGTTGGTAGAACGTTGCCTCTTCTCCCGGGAAATATGTCTTTTGTTGCTGCTCTTTCTAAACCACTGTAAAATGAGTTGAGTTGATTTGAGTTGAGTTGAGTTGAGTTGAGTCAAGAACCGAAATCACAACTCTCCCATATGTGCTCCGTCCTCATCTCCAACAGCCAACGAAGTGTCCCAGTATTAATGGTATCAGTAGCAATCTGATTATGTGTCCGTCTGACCTTTCCTCGGAGTCCTGAGTGGCGATCTAATCCTCTGGTCACTCCCTGCAGCACCATTCTCACCAAGCCACGATGATCTATATGTTCTCCTGAACTATACACAAGATCCCAAAGGGACACGATCACGTCTGCCTTATCATGCACTAATACTCCACCGAGTAGAGCGGATCCAGCCAATCTGTCGGCTTGCTCGTTTCCCATCACACCAGCATATCCTTGGGAAAAATCGAACAGATGCTCACTATTTTTTTAACCTTTAAAATAGTAAAGCATTTCTGTTTCCTGGACATAACACTGTTCATGAACAACTTTGCTCCGATGTTCAGATCACGACGAATGTTTTACATTTTCTTGGTCGACGGTCTTCCTTGCTGCTGCTGCTTTGAAGACAACATGTGCTCAGGCCCCGTTCAAATGTCGGTCTGTCGACCAGTTATCAATAAATCAATAAATTAATCAGTCAATCAATCAATCAGGTGCCGTTTCCACATTAAAGGTTGGCTGCAATGGATCTCCAACACTGTCTGCCTTTCGCCCTGACTATACATTCTGTCAAAATACTGTTCGTCTATCTCTTGATGTTATTTTCCCACTTGTTTCGTTGTCTACCTCTTGCTCGCCTGCCTTCAACCGTACCATCCAGTATGGGTTTTATAAGAGTGTTATGTCTTTTAACGTGGCCGAAATATTTCATTTGTCTCCTTTTTGCTTATGCTTCTGTATATCCACATCTCCAGGGCCTCTATTCGACTTTCTAATTCAATTAAAAGATGCATATCTGCGCTTCTAATTGACATACATGCATCATCTTGGTACCGTTAGATTCGGTTTCTCAAGGCCTATCTTTCGGTGGTGGTCCCATTAGTAAATACTCAAATTTAAAAATCTGATATTTCATGCTACTAATTGCGTGTTCTCTGTCCAGGCTTCCACGCCATTGGTGCGTTGTGGTGTTTCTTTTCTTCTTGCTGGAACAGAGCTGCGTGTTTAGCTTCCTTATTCCCTAGCGTGTCTGGCTTGATGTTGATTACATCTTTGCTGCTGCTTTCCATGTCCGGTCAGGTTCGTGCACTTGTAAGGCCTGGTGTTGTTAGACCTCCCCCCCCCCCAATCACCCCCACCCACCCCACCTATCTCATGATGTTCTGTTTTTTTCTTCTTTCAATGAATCATTATTATTAGCACTCATCGGTCTTCTGTAAATCTTTCTGTAACATTGCATTTCAAAAGTCTCAGTGTCCATATTTAACGATTGCCAAATGATCCCTCATTGGCACTCATACGCTGGGACAGGATATATGCTCGTCCTCTGCATTGTTTACTTTTATAGGTTTGATATTGTTGTGCGAGAGGTCTGCGTGGCTGCGGGGTTTAAACTTCCAGTACCCTGACGCCGGGGTACGGGGTTAATTCTCTACACCGGTTAGTTGGATTTCAATGGTGTCTTTTCGTCAAACTACTGCATTTAAAATTGCCTAGTAAATTAACCTTGTAATTGGGGTCTTGCCAAGAACAAGCAACATGTTAAAAATAAATGTGTTGTGCTAGAGGCTGTCAGTGCTTTTTAACCTCCGCATTCCGCGTGACTGACGGCGAATGTTGTGAGTGTCCAATATAATGATGAATATGATGATGGTGGTGAGACTCCGCGTGGTGGTGGTGGAAGGCTATCCTCCTCAGAGCTCTTTTGAACAGTGCCCTTGTTTCTAAAAGAAGAAACACAATCTGTCATTACTGCCCATAGTACCTTGCGGTGTAGTACAGGTAGAGCAGGGGACGGGATCTTGAGCAGAGGATTTAAGGCCTCCTGGTTAGTGCAGTTGCCGTGAACTGTGCAGTTTAGGGTTTTCTTGTTTTCCCCCATAGGAAGAAAAAAATCCCACGCCTGCTCGAGGATTCGATCCCGGGTCTACGGAATGGAAGCCCTGTGTTTTAGCCACTCGGCCAGATTCTACTCGTTGAAAAAGATAATATTGTGATTGCATTCCTCTCCCCACGTCCGACACGCTGGTTGACTGGCGTGCATCTCTTCTCCTTGGCGGGAAAACAAGGGTAGTTGGAAATACAACCGTTGAAAACACGAGGGTAGTTGGGAATACAACATGTAAAGACACGATGGTAATTGGGAATACAACATGTGAAAAACATTAACTGTATAAATAGTTACAGATAGTCCCCGTGCAGATACTGTCAATAGCTTGTGAAACATAAGGCAGGGGACACGTTCTAGGCCACACGATAATGAGATGAAGACACTAGTTCTCTTCTTCGCCGCTTTTCATTTCCAGGCAATTTGCAGAGCATGGCTATCATTGCGACAAGACTGAAAGACTCTCGATCTTCTTCTTCCAGTAACTGCGAGTTCTTTAACATTTTTTCACGAAACCACCATACGCCACTGCATGAATCTGACAGCGGTAGGCAAGGACGACATAGTTGCATTCACAATCAATGCACGCTAAAAACAATCACCCCTACATTTCACTTGGACAAACAGAAAGGCAGACGGGAAAACAACATTTGACATTACGGGGGAGGCCCCGAAATACATCACGTGAAAACACGCGGGTATAAATATAGCATGTGAAAATACGGGGGTAGGCGGGAATACAGCATGTGACATTTCGAAGGAGATGGTAACACAACATGTGAAAACATTAGGATAGTTGGGAATACAACATGTGAAAATACATGGGTAGATTTGAATACGGCACGTGAAAATACGAGGGAAGATGGAGATACAACATATATAAATGCGCATGTCCTGGGTGCAATGATGTCATGTGTGGAGTTTCTGACAATATTCTAAGTTATATAACAGACTAAATTTGTACGAGGGTAAGTTAAAAAGAAAGTCACAAATGGCTGTAAAAAAATAACTAACTATGATAACAACTTGAAACCAGTTTATTTTTATACATACATTGTCCCTTTACTTCTCAACATAATTTCCACCAACATTGATGCGCTTATCCCATCATTTTATCAGTCCTCCCAAATCGGCTGCAAAAATTAGCGTGCCCTGTTTTCATTTACCTGCCATCCCACAGAACTGTGTGACTTACTTATTGACTCGCCCTCGTAACTTTTTCTACCCAACTATACACCGCTTTACTGGAAATCGCTAGGGGTTAAGTCCACTGAAAACCCACCTTGGCGGGAGACATTTAGCGAATGACGCCGAACTTGAATGTGAAGTGAAAACGTGGTTTAGAAAACAGAGCACGCAGTTCACATGGCCTAATACGGATTACACCTAATGGAAGAAAACAAGTTCTGGGAAAAAGGCCTGGCTCAGAGATTCTTGTCATAGTAAAACAGGTGTGATATTAAGATGATGGGATGGTTAGGAACTCTCACTCGTCAAAAAAGTCCCAATAACAACATCAGATAACTCTATGGACCGCTGAATGAACTAAAAAAGACTGTTAAATTCATACAAGAGACGACATTGCAGTTGTAGACATGTTTCAAGCGAACGAAAGAAGAAGAAGAAGAACATCAGATAACAAATACAGAGTGAGAAGATACCTTACTCACAATAAGAGCTAGAATAGCTCTATAATCAGCGACGAGGGACAAGAGAAAGTGGAAATACTCTCCTATATACGTCCCCTTTTGTTGTTTGTATTTGTATTGTGAAAATGTTAACACACCACACAGTAGATTAATGCTTGGGTCTGTGTTCTTTGTCATTTCCAGTGCTAGAGAGTAGCAGGTGGTGGTTTGTGGAAGTATCACCCAACCCGGATCCTGGGTTAACAGCCGGTTGGATGGGATACAGGACAGACTGTCATATATGTATAACTTGTGGACCTAAATATCAAAAGTTGACTGCTGCACTTATTAGCTGCCATAGCCAGCAAAAGACATGGGCAAAGATGATCGACCCTACGCGATTGATATTCCGATTTCTGTCAGAATATCCAGGATGGACTTCCTTATCAGAATGTCGACACGGATATACCTAGTACACCGATACCAAAAGGATAACCTGTTTTACTTCTGGGAGGTGCCACCTGAAGCATCATCAATCAGCGAGGTCAACGAAACTATGGGACAGTCCTACAGTTTTATAAAACTAACAGCAGTGAGATCCCCCCATCTGGATTTCCAAGTTTAAAGAATACTCAAAAGTATTCTCCTTCAACTAGTCATACAGCAGCAAAGTCATCACCAGGTTCTAAATATGAAACATCAAATGAAAGAAACCAGTCCAACTCAAGGTTCTAAATATGAAACACCCTGAAAGAAGCCAGATCAACTCCAGATCTCAGACCTGAACACTATCAGGAAGACCATATGAAAGAAGCCAGATCAACTCAAGGTCCCAGACCTGAACATGAATGGGAAGACACCGAAAGACCATGAAATGACCAACTGAATACCATATGAACACCAACTGAACTACACCGTGAAATAAGCAAGATTACCTCAAGGTTCTAAATATGAAACACCCTGAAAGAAGCCAGATCAACTCCAGGTCTCACGCCGGCACACCATCAGGAAGACCATATGAAAGAAGCTAGCGGAGTAAATGCCTCTACGCATGCAACAATAAGAATCATCTGATTGTTTTTGACTCCTAGTTTGTGTGTTGAAATTAATATTCTTCAGTTCCATACCTGTGCAGAACAATCCTGGACATAGTCCCAGATGAAACCAATGAATGACTCTCAGCATTATATGTTCCAACACTGGACTGGATAGTAACGAATAACTCTTTGCTGGTCCAATGTCAGCCTAAATGCCATCATCATGTGTGGAATGGGTTATAGATTAGTGACTAGGTGGGTGGAAATTCCGCGTGTACATAATTGGGATTTGGATATCAGAAGCCGAGCAGCTGAATGGCCGTCAACTTTTCATCGGATATGGTGACATAAGGAAGGACCTTCTGCCAAAGCTTAAGTGGAATTCCTGAAAGTTTTACCAACCTAGGCCTCAATTTCACAAGGACACCGAGCCTACTTGCAACAGAGGATTCGTGAATCTAGCCCCATGGAGGGGATTATGTAAGTATATATTTCTACTTCCGAATATGATGGATTATAAAATATTCACCAGCCAATCTCAGTGTACATAATGTGAGTAGAGCATAACTGTGAGTACATTTATTTCTGTCCCCGGATAAATATGGACATTATGTGCGTCGCAATGGAGAAGAATAACCAACAGCAACACCTAAGGAAAAGGACTAAGAATTAAATAATTAGTTTAATTATTAGTACTAACTGTGCATTATGTGTGGTTCTTTTCATGTCATGGTTTTGTAAGGTCTGTAGCTTTTTTTTAATGAGGGGTATAACCAAATAGTGGTTGTTGTTTTGGCTGAGTACATGAATATGATAGTATAGATTTTTGGGACAATGGGGTTATCACATGTTAATGTGTTATGACAGTGTATATCATCCCATGCCTGTTCTGGAAATTCAGTGTGGTCATTATATCTAATTGTATGTTACTGCAGATCTTGATTTCATTCAATGGTGAACTGTTTGTCCAATGTTGATGTTTACGTCAAGTACTTGGTGTTTGTTCAACAGGGGTTGTCCTATATGTTGCAAACAATCATTGTTCTATAGCACTATATACAAGTTAACAGGGTGATTTAGTGGGAATGGAGAAATACACATACATAAATACATTTACATAAAGGAGTGAAGTATTTTCCTCCTTGTGTTTATGGTAGAATTCCACGATCACCTAACCTGATAGAAGTAAGTGAGAATCTAAATCAAATCCCCAAGGGATCCCCTAGACACAATAAAGCCAATATTCTCATATTCTAAAATCCACATCCCACACTAGCCAATATTTGTGGAGTTTCTGTTAATATTCAAAGTTATAGAACAGACTAAATACGCACGTTGCCAGTATTTGGAATGAACTTTTGAACAAAAGAAAGTTCGTAAGCGCATTTCATGTTGTCGCAACAAGGAAAACGATGATTGCATGACTGTCCCCGTTTCCGACAAGCTGGTTGATTGTCGTACTTCTCTTCTCCTTGGTGGGAAAACAAGGGTAGTTGGAAATACAGCATATGAAAACACGGGGGTAATTGTGAACACAACATGTGAACACATTAAATGTATATATTGTTACAGATACTCTTAGTGCAGACTGAGTCAAGAACCGAAATCACAGTACTATGGACATTCCCATAAGCGCCCCGTCACCATCTTCAGCAATATGCGTAGAGTCCCTATATTGAATGAACCAGGTGCAAACTGATTATGTTTCCGCAGAGGCACATTCAGTCAATGGAGCGTGAAACATAAGGCAGCGACACGTTCTAGACCACATGGTAACGAGATGAAGAAACTAATTCTTTTCCTCGCAGCTTTTCATTCCCAGGCAGTTTACAGAAAATTTCCAACATTTAATTGCGTGGGTAGATGGGAATACAATACGCGAAAATACGAGGGTAAGTGGAGAAACAACATGTGTAAATGCGCATGACCTTGGTGCAATAATGTCATTTGTGGAGTTTCTGTCAATATTTTACGTTATAGAACAGACTAAATACATACGTTGTAAGTATTTGGAACGCATTTTTGAGCATAAGACATTTCGAACATGATCTCATGTTTTCGCAACAAATAAGATGGTAATTGCATGTCACCGCTCCCTACACGCTGGTTGAGTGGTTTGCTTCTCTTTTCCGTGACGGGAAAATAAGGGTAGTTCGAAATACAGCATGTGAAATTACGAGGGTAGTTAGAATACATGTGACAACACGAGGGTAATTGGGAACACAGCATGAGAAAACATAAACTTTATAAATATTAATGATAGTCCCAGTACATTTACTGCTAATAGCGTGTGCATCATAAGGTACGGACACGTTCTGCGCTTCATGGTAACGAGATGAAGAAACTAGTTCACTTCCTCGCCACTTTTCAGTCTATGACAATTTGCAGAAAATTTCTGACAGTATACTACATCATTGTTGTAGCAGGTCATTTGCAGAACATCGCTGTCATTACAAGACTGAAGGGCTTTCGGTCTTCTTCTTCCAGAAACCACTAGTTCTTTTACTTTTCTCACGAAACCACCATACGCACTTGCATACAAATGACAGCATCGGGTAGGGACGACATAATAGCTTTCACAATCAGTGCGCGCCGGAAAGATTCACCACCCCGATGTTCTGAGGTAAGCTGAGAGGACAGAGCACTCATACGAGAATCTCGAGAGCAATTATGTTTAAATTCAGTCTACCCATTCAAGCTAAAGGCTTTTGTAGACTTCGTGGTAATACTCTAAGATCGAAGCCAAAGGAGATACGTACCGCGTCACTTCCAGAAACGCACTTTGCATAACCATTGCCATCGACATGCATTCACTCCAGACCTACGCAACAACCACGCTGCAGATTGCACGTCTGTCCGGCATCAAGACAATCTGTGGGCAGCACGTCCCTCTTGTCGACTTGGAAAAACAGTAGGGCAGCCGGACAAAGAACATGTGAAAACACGAGGAAAGCCCCGAAATATATCATGTGACAAAACGTGGGAGATAGGAATACAGCATGAGAAAACGACGGGGAAAGACGGGAATACCGCGCTTGAAATTACGATGGTAAATTGCCACACAACATGTGAAAACACCAGGATAAATGGGAATACAACACGTGTAAATGCTCATGTTCTAGGTCATTAGCCATATTAACTGGTTCAGTGCCAAAGAGTAGGTTTATACCAAACAAAAATGGATGAAGGAAATTGGGAAGAAAGGGTGTGTTACAGTTATGCACTTAAAGGTTATTTATATGGTAGCAGACGTTTTGAGTTATATATCACATTAAAGGTAGTTGCACAGGTAAAACTTATATATATATATATATATATATATATATATATATATATATATATATATATATATATATATATATATATATATATATATAATATATATATATATATATATATATATATATATATATATATATATATATATATATATATATATATATATATAAGTGTCGTGAGATAAATAAACTTGTTAGTTGCGATCGATGACAACCAAGCCCGACATTAGTCTGCAAACACAATAGACCCTTTGATGTTGAACAGACTGAGAAAAATACGTCGTTAAAACTGTCTGCACCTGGTCGGGATTTGTGTATGAGATCAAAGTGAGTCACGTCGCGATGTCTGCAAGCGGTCGACAATTTGTTGACAGGTTGTTGCTCGAGAGACGTGCACTGGCGTCATCTGTCTGCAGGGCGGGAGTCGGCCGTTGAAAGTGATGGACAGAATGTCTGCCAGAGGTCGGAAGGATTCTGAGATGTGGGGGGGGGGGAGGAGGTCTCTGGCTCACAGACAGCCAGGATCTTTGTTGTATGAACAAAGAATTTCCCAGATGAAAGTGAACTTGACAGCGAATTGACTCCGGTTAGTCTAGAAACAGGGGGACAAAGCCAGATTCTGGACTGATTGGCGTCTGCACTTTTGGTGACGTCACTCAAGCACCCATATAAAACCCAGTTGCGATAAACAGGTGGAGGGAGTCGAGAAAAACATTCTGAAGTGTTAGGATCGGTGCATTATTCCGAGTTGCGTTACATAAGAGAGACTATAATGTCTAAGTGGTGATAGTTACCCGCGGACATAGATCCAGTCTGATTGCATAGTTTCTCGAGTAGCAACCGAAATAGGCATATGGTAGGCTATTAATAATATCTAACTTAAGAGTATTATTAGGAATAGAGTACAGTACTGTGCGGTGATATAATGTATTATAGGTGCGGTGATATAATGTATTAGGATTAGTGATAGAGTGTTCTATAAGTGCGGTGCTAGAAAGTATCATAGGAGCGTCGGCACTAGTATACTATTGTGTGGCTTCAGCTGGCTTGTGTGATATATCATTTTACTCAGGGAGTTGAGGACAATGTGGTGGAATAATAATTAGAGAGATTAAAGATGGTTGAGAGGGGGAAGAGGTATGTGAAATGGTAGGATCTTCCAGTAGGGCATCTGCTGGGTTTCTACCCGTTCCTTTATTCTTTCCTGGTGTTGCCATGTCTCAGATCATATGATTGAGTTATTTGGCCGTATGAAAGAGATCGGATCTCTGTTATAGATCTGAGTGCTGCTATTGGCCTACACTTACCTAATTCCGGCCAGGACTGAGTTGCCCTCACCATAGTATTCTCTATTCTACAGGTTCCATTTGCAGGTCCACGTATGTGTTCTATGATTTTCAAGAGTGAAGCTAACACATTTTAGAAGATGATGGCTCAGTATTTGAAGACAGAAGTTGCTGAGAGGCCGCTACATTGGGCTTATACCCAAGTTGGTTTGCGGGAACCTGGCTTCTGCTGAGCAGGACATGCTGATGAGATTATCAAGTGACAATTGTATCACTGAACAGTCAGATCATTGTAGAGATACACTATTGATACCAGGAACATTCACACCAAATTTATACTGATACAGAGAACATTTAGATTGTGGTGTTAATATGGGGAATCTTTACCACCAGTGACACTAGATCCAGTGAGATTTCCCCAATAACAGTGACAATAGGGTTAGAATTTTCTGATTAACAATCCTTTAAATAACAGAGGAAATTCATAGTGTGAATCAGAGTGAAGACTCTCATTAGACAGTGTTTGTCGTGGGTGACCAGGCATCTTAGTGGTTCCAGAGACAACGGAGGAAGTCTTCACGTGACCGGAGGAGCATCACCTGGGTGAGGCTACTTGTATGGGATACATGGTGCTGGTGTGTTTTCAGCACAGGGATGAGAATGACTATACTCCTGAACCCTGATCTGAGTCTATAGACACTGTAGAGTACACGTCACACATTCTACACCTTATACACACACACACACACTTCTCCTACATATACTCTTTGCTTTAATAAATTTCTGGTTTTTATTTGTTGAGGCTAGAGTTGTCAAGTATGTTATGTTGGGGAAGAATGAGAGGGGGCATGATCCAGGGGTGAGTAAGAGTGAGAAGAAGGTGTCTTCAGATTGAAGGAGTGTGTGGACGGAGTCTGCTGGATATCTCCATGATAGAGATATTGAATTAAAACAAATGTGAGTGTTGATTCCCCTCACTCCAGGGACGACACTAAAGTGGTAAAGAAGAACAGATAACTCTTACGACATTCATTCTTTACGCACACGACATTTATTGGCGGCCAAGCCGAGATCTTTGGACAGCGGGATCTTTAGATAACGGGATCTTTTAACACGGGATCTTTAGTTAGAGGATGGAGATATCCTATTAGTGAGAATCCAGCTAGAGTGAATGTGGATAGGTGTTAGGATTTATCTTACCTGTTCACACTTCACACGTCTGCATAGGTCTGTGGTGCTGATTCTACTCTTGTCACTGAGTGATTGTGTTGTGTTGTGTGATGTGTTATATATATATATATATATATATATATATATATATATATATATATATATATATATATATATATATATATATATATAATTGTATTTGGTCATTATCTATATAGTTGTTTAGAGATAATCCATACTCTATCTGTTGAGTTACCTCTCTGTAAAATGGCCACTCCTAAACTGACCACGGCAGAACGTAGGGCAAAGGGGGAAGAAATGGGATTGTCGGGTTCTGCACTAACAGATTACATACAGGAGGTGGAGAGAGAGTATCGTCAAGCAGAAAGGGGAGATCGAAAGGCCGAGTTGGAATTGAGAAGGATGGAATTGGAAGCAGAGCAAGCTGCGAAGAAACTTGAAGCTGGACAGGCTGCTAAGAGATTGGAAGTGGAACAGGAAGCTCAGAAAAGGGAGCACGAGTACCGGATGCGGGAACTCGAGCTCAAGAGGCAATCTAGTGGGGAAACTGAGGGAGCAGTGGGAGGTTCCTCTCTCCGTGGCTCAACACCAGTAAGTGGACATAGCTACCATACGATGAAGTTCCCTCTAGCGATCTACGAGGAGGACAAAGAGAAGATTGACCAGTACCTTCAACGCTTGGAGGCTATGTCAGTTGCTATTGGTCTGGAGCGTGACAAATGGAATCTCAAGCTATCCCAGGGATTACGCGGGATCGGTTACGAGGTTTATTCTCGCCTGCCACCAGGACATGAGAACAATTATGACGAGTTGAAGACGGCTTTGCTGAAACGATTTGAAGTTACGTCACATACCTACCGGAAAAAATTTCGAGGACCGAAACGAGAACCGGGGGAGTTGTTCGCCGCCTATAGTCTGCGTCTGAAAGCATATCTCCATATTTGGATGGATTTGGCTGGGTTCGCGCATGACTATGAGAGTCTGGAAGAGCTCACGGTAGTCGAACAGATGCGGAAGCAAATGTCGAAACCTCTCAGGACATTCTTGGGAGAACAAGGGGCGGAACGAATCGACATGGTGACGAAATTGGCAGAACGGTTCGTCGAGGTCCATGGGGAGGCAGCAGAAAACCTTTCTACCAACACCAAAAGTCAGGAAAAACATAACCTGAAGAAGGCCAAGAGCACAGGAACTAAGAAGGTGGAACCATATGTCAAAACTTCAGAGGAGAGTTCGGAGAAGACGAAGGGGGAAAGCAAGAAAACTTCGAGCTCTACACAAAAACGACCATGGTCGGAGAAGTGGTGTTCGATTTGTAAGTCACCTTCTCACAATAAGAAGGATTGCAAATCGAAGGCTAAGAACCCTCACTTCGCGGCATGTCAAGTGACTTCAAAGCAGGTGGACACTGACAATGCCAAGGTCGACAAGGATGCTCACCACCAGGAGAGCTCACTCAAGTCCGGCACAAGAAAATCTAGGACGGGGAAATGGTGCAAACACTGCAGGTCGAATACACACAGTGCTATTGACTGCAGGGGAAAGTCAGGAGACACTCAATTCGTCGTGTGCCCCGGAAAACCTAAGGTGGAGCCCACCGAACAGGTCGAGGCCGAAGGAGAGAATCCAGACCTAGAAAAACCACCTGTAGTGGAATTGGTAGAGGTTAACGGTCGTCAATTGGAGTGTTTATACGACACAGGACTGGACGGGGAGGCCGTGATTTCGGCGGCTCTGGTACATCCAGAACAATTCACAGGTGAAACCATGGAGATACAGCCTGCACAGACGAGTGCTGTAGCCCTGAAATTGCCCATGGCCAGAGTGGAGATTCGGTCAAGATATGTCACCGGCACCATCAAGGCCGCGGTGTTGACCGATCCCATTTTTCCCGTAATCCTCGGTTGCCGGTATGTCTTTCTGGGAATGCCCAGGGAGCCAATCCATATGGGAGCAATTCAGACTCGCTCTAAGACGAGAACGGATGAGGCAGAAGCAAATGTGACTAACCCACTGCCAGGGGAGTTGCGAACTGCCCAGAGTGAGCATGCTACTCTACGTCCTTGCTACAAAAAGCTGCAGAAAAGTGCTGATCCACCCAAACGGGGGCAGTACTATATGAAGAATAGGATACTCTACAGGAGAGCCGGAAGGGAAGACAACCTACATGGTCAGTTGGTGGTCCCAAAGGCCCACCGTTCCCAGATTCTTCATATGGGGCATACCATCTCATTCAGTGGGCATATGGGTATTGACGCCACGATGCAGCGAATTTCCTGCCATTACTATTGGCCGGGAAAGACAGGTGATGTGCGTCGGTATGTGAAGTCATGCCCTGAGTGCCAGAGGGTGGCACCGAAACACTGGACAGCGCCGGTGGTCTTGGGTGAAATGCCCATCATGAACTCTCCTTTCGAGAGGATAGCCATCGATATTGTTGGTCCACTTCCTAGAACTAGGAAGAGGAACATGTACATACTCACCATGGTGGATTGCTGTACAATGTGGGGTGAAGCCATACTGTCAACCACAATTGACTCGAAAAGAGTCGCGGACGCACTGATGGAGGCCTTTAACAGATTAGGCTTTCCTGATCAAATACTGACGGATAATGGGTCCAATTTTGTGGAAAACTTATGGATGAGGTATTTAGGGTATTCCACTCTAACCATATCCATACCAGCCCTTACCACCCTCAAGCCAATGGACAAGTAGAGCGTTTCAACGGCACGTTGATGACAATGCTCAGGAAACTAGCGCAGGAAAAACCTGATAGGTGGGATGAATATATCCCAGCAGCCCTCTTTGCCTATCGGGAAGTTCCTCATGGCTCAACAGGACTACCACCCGCTACGTTGCTGTTTGGTCATCCAATCAAGGGACCGTTGGAAGCCATGTTGAGAAGTTGGACTGAAGAGGGGACGTCAGAAGAAGTGATCTCTTCTTACAAATATGTGGAGGAACTGAAAGAAAAACTTCACAAGGGATGGACTCTGGCAAATCAAAACTTCAAAAAGGCCAGAAAAAGACATGCGGCTTACTACAACCGTAGGTCGAAAGACAGATCTCTAGAGGTAGGATTGTTGCTACTCCCAACGGGAAACAACAAACTGGAGATAGGTTAGCAAGGACCATTTCCCTTGGAAAGGGTGATATTCATAACCAACTATCAGATTCGGATCCGGGGAAAGTCGAAGATTTTCCATATCAATCTCTTGCGGAAATACGAAGAGAGACCGGGAGAAAAAGCAGCTCACCTCCAGGCAATGGCAGTTGCAGTGGAGACAGAAGTGGGAACCAACGAGGGCAGGGAATATCCCATGGTACACAAGGAAACCTACAAGGATGTACAGGTGAACCCTGATCGGACTTCCCAGGAGAGGGAAAAGATTACCCAGGTTCTCGAGTCTCATAAGGAGATACTGACTGATAAACCAGGACGAACGAGGTTGGTGGAGTTCGAGATGACTTTGACCACTCAAGAACCTGTTCGCCAAAAGGTTTACCTAGTGCCATTCTCTAAAGAAAAGGCCCTGGAGGGGGAAATACAGAAACTGTTGGAGGATGACGTGATTGCACCTTCCACATCCCCATACAATGCGGGGGTAGTTTTGTTACGAAAACCAAGTGGAGAGCACCGGTTGTGTATAGACTACCGACTTCTGAACAGTCATACACAATTTCAGGTGGAACCTTTGCCGAATCCAACTCAGCTATTCGCGAGGCTCCATAAGGCAAGGTATTTCTCAAAGGTGGATCTGAGTCACGGGTATTATCAGATTCCGGTCAAACCAGAGGTTCGACCCCTATTGGCCTCCAGTACCCTCAGTGGACATTATGAATTCAAAGTCATCCCCTTTGGACTCAGCAATGCACCTAGTGTGTTTACTCGCATGATGAGGACTTTACTTGATCCTTTAAAGGATCCGTCCATCATCTCATTCATGGATGATATTCTGATTTCCAGTGACAGTTTGGATGACCATTTACAATCCTTGGAAGGAGTTTTCAATAGGCTCAAGGAAGCAGGGCTTACAGCTCGCCCAACCAAGTGCATGATCGGTTACCAGACTCTGGAATTTCTAGGTCACACCATCACTCCAGGACACATTGTTCCAGAGGAATAGAACCTAGAGAAAATCAGAAGTACTCCAAGGCCAAAAACGAAGAAGGATGTGCGATCTTTTCTCTCTTTGTATGGGTTATACCACAAATTTATCCCACATTTCACTTAACTGGGAGCTCCATTAACAGAAACCTTGAAAAAGGGATCCCCAGACCAAATAGTTTGGACACCAGAATGTGAGAGTGCCTACAGTCAGTTGAAGGAGGCCTTGGTCAGCAAACCTGTGTTACAGCTCCCGGACCTTTCCAAACCATTTGTGTTGAGAACGGATGCAAGTGGGGTTGGGATTCCGGCAGCTTTGTTACAGGAAGGAAAAGACGATGCTTCAGTTTTGAAACCAGTGGCATACGCAAGCAAGAAACTTCTCCCGGCTGAGAGGAATTATTCAACCGTTGAGAGAGAGTGTTTGGATCTCGTATGGGCCGTACAAAAGTTCCAGCCTTATTTGTATGGAGTTCAGTTTCGAGTTCAGTCGGATCATCAACCCTTCATGTTCCTGGCCACTTCTCAGAAGCTCAACGCCCGTTTGATGCGGTGGTCGTTGCTACTTCAGCCATAGAACTTTACAGTGGAGTATATACCTGGGAGGGAAAATGTTGGAGCTGATTTCCTATCTAGACATCCAGCTCATGAAGAAGAGGAATAGATCATCTGGATCGAACCTCCAAGAAGAAAGAGTGTTGCGGACTACTCTCTTAGGAGGGGGCCTATGTCGCGAGATAAATAAACTTGTTAGTTGCGATCGATGACAACCAAGCCCGACATTAGTCTGCAAACACAATAGACCCTTTGATGTTGAACAGACTGAGAAAAATACGTTTTTAAAACTGTCTGCACCTGGTCGGGATTTGTGTATGAGATCAAAGTGAGTCACGTCGCGATGTCTGCACACGGTCGACAATTTGTTGACAGGTTGTTGTTCGAGAGACGTGCACTGGCGTCATCTGTCTGCAGGGCGGGAGTCGGCCGTTGAAAGTGATGGACAGAATGTCTGCCAGAGGTCGGAAGGATTCTGAGATGTGGGGCGGGGAGGTCTCTGGCTCACAGACAGCCAGGATCTTTGTTGTATGAACAAAGAATTTCCCAGATGAAAGTGAACTTGACAGCGAATTGACTCCGGTTAGTCTAGAAACAGGGGGACAAAGCCAGATTCTGGACTGATTGGCGTCTGCACTTTTGGTGACGTCACTCAAGCACCCATATAAAACCCAGTTGCGATAAACAGGTGGAGGGAGTCGAGAAAAACATTCTGAAGTGTTAGGATCGGTGCATTATTCCGAGTTGCGTTACATAAGAGAGACTATAATGTCTAAGTGGTGATAGTTATCCGCGGACATAGATCCAGTCTGATTGCATAGTTTCTCGAGTAGCAACCGAAATAGGCATATGGTAGGCTATTAATAATATCTAACTTAAGAGTATTATTAGGAATAGAGTACAGTACTGTGCGGTGATATAATGTATTATAGGTGCGGTGATATAATGTATTAGGATTAGTGATAGAGTGTTCTATAAGTGCGGTGCTAGAAAGTATCATAGGAGCGTCGGCACTAGTATACTATTGTGTGGCTTCAGCTGGCTTGTGTGATATATCATTTTACTCAGGGAGTTGAGGACAATGTGGTGGAATAATAATTAGAGAGATTAAAGATGGTTGAGAGGGGGAAGAGGTATGTGAAATGGTAGGATCTTCCAGTAGGGCATCTGCTGGGTTTCTACCCGTTCCTTTATTCTTTCCTGGTGTTGCCATGTCTCAGATCATATGATTGAGTTATTTGGCCGTATGAAAGAGATCGGATCTCTGTTATAGATCTGAGTGCTGCTATTGGCCTACACTTACCTAATTCCGGCCAGGACTGAGTTGCCCTCACCATAGTATTCTCTATTCTACAGGTTCCATTTGCAGGTCCACGTATGTGTTCTATGATTTTCAAGAGTGAAGCTAACACATTTTAGAAGATGATGGCTCAGTATTTGAAGACAGAAGTTGCTGAGAGGCCGCTACATTGGGCTTATACCCAAGTTGGTTTGCGGGAACCTGGCTTCTGCTGAGCAGGACATGCTGATGAGATTATCAAGTGACAATTGTATCACTGAACAGTCAGATCATTGTAGAGATACACTATTGATACCAGGAACATTCACACCAAATTTATACTGATACAGAGAACATTTAGATTGTGGTGTTAATATGGGGAATCTTTACCACCAGTGACACTAGATCCAGTGAGATTTCCCCAATAACAGTGACAATAGGGTTAGAATTTTCTGATTAACAATCCTTTAAATAACAGAGGAAATTCATAGTGTGAATCAGAGTGAAGACTCTCATTAGACAGTGTTTGTCATGGGTGACCAGGCATCCTAGTGGTTCCAGAGACAACGGAGGAAGTCTTCACGTGACCGGAGGAGCATCACCTGGGTGAGGCTACTTGTATGGGATACATGGTGCTGGTGTGTTTTCAGCACAGGGATGAGAATGACTATACTCCTGAACCCTGATCTGAGTCTATAGACACTGTAGAGTACACGACAAACATTCTACACCTTATACACACACACACTTCTCCTACATATACTCTTTGCTTTAATAACTTTCTGGTTTCTATTTGTTGAGGCTAGAGTTGTCAAGTATGTTATGTTGGGGAAGAATGAGAGGGGGCATGATCCAGGGGTGAGTAAGAGTGAGAAGAAGGTGTCTTCAGATTGAAGGAGTGTGTGGACGGCGTCTGCTGGATATCTCCAGGATAGAGATATTGAATTAAAACAAATGTGAGTGTTGATTCCCCTCACTCCAGGGACGACACTAAAGTGGTAAAGAAGAACAGATAACTCTTACGACATTCATTCTTTACGCACACGACAATAAGTCCATGGCAGATACGGGAAGTCGCTTAAGACGATTAATCATCCTATGGCGCTTAAGCAGTTAAATTATATAGTGGTTTAGGAGTCACGTTTGGTCATGAACCGACAACACAACACTTGCGACATCTCCAGGAGCGTTCCACCCTCAACTTAACAGCCAGCGAAGAGTCCCAATACTAATGGTATCAGTTGGAATCAGATTATGTGTCCGCCTGGCCTTTGCTCGGAGAACAATGAGGGCCGGATTCTTTAATTTAGAAATAACAGTCGTTAGTTGTCAGTCGCTCTGCCAACTTCACAGCAAAGTGTCACACATAATTCTCCGTTCCTGTGCCAGTGAATATCACACAAAATGCCCCTCACTGTCCCATGTGAAAATTGGAACACCATCAGTACCGACAAACCACCAGCAAGCACAGACATGGTTCCTGCTAGAAGAGACAGGTGCTGACAATCAGAGGACAATCACAAGTTGTTGGCAGTATCTGCACTGGGACTATCTGTAACTATACAGCTAATCTGTTCACATGTTGTTTAGTTTAGTTTAGTCGACCGATCAACATCACGGCACACGGGTGTAACCCATAAGTGCTCCGTTCTTTTCCTAACTCAAGCCTGAGTCCGGAGAAACTCAGCTCAGTGCACGATCTCCGTAGCACCGGCGAGGATCCTGAAATACTTTAGGTAGATTTTTAACTCGAGGTTTTGCCCGGGCAACGCCGTTAGCCTACTCTTTTTTGATTTCCAATTTCCAAGGGATTTTTTTCACGTTCGCAATTATACACACGGGAGTCCGATCTCACTACCCAGAGACCAGGGGAAATGTTATTACTAGAAGTCCACGTGAAAAAATCCCGATCTCGCCAGGGGTTGAACCCTGGTTGAACCTCCAGCACTTAAGGCGGACACCATGTCTCGAGACCACTAAATCCCCCCCCCCCCCCACCTTTTTCACAAGTTGTATTCCAAACTACCCTCGTGTTTTCAAATGTTGAATTTCCAACTACTCTTGTTTTCCCGTCAAGGAGAAGAGAAACCGCCAGTCAACCAGATTGTCGAAAGCGGGAACAGACATGATTTTACGGTCTATAGTCAATCAATCGCCGGTCTCTCTGGCCGAGGGGTTACAACACTTTCTCCGTAATTCCGTTTATCACGCAGAGTCTCGTAGCGGGCGAGAGCTGGAGGCGGTGACTTGCGGGATAACTGAGCCGGCCGCTCAGAAAGCAATGGCAAACTACTGAGCGTAATCTTGCCAAGAAATCAACAGACAGCTGAAAGATGCTGCTGTTGACAGCGATGTCCTGTAAAGGATATGCGAATTAAAAATAATAAAAAGTCAATCAATCAGGTGCCGGTTCCACAATGAAGGTTAGCTGCAATGGATCTCCAACACTGTCTATCTCTCGCCTTGACTGTACATTCTGTCAGGCTGATGTTCGTCCATCTCTTGATGTTATCTTCCCACTAGTATCGTTGTCTACCTCTTGCTCACTTGCCCTCAACCTTGCCTTCCAGTATGGTTTTTAAAAGAGTGTCATGTCTTTTAACATGGCAGAATTATTTCACTTGCCTCCTCTTTATTTCTTGCATGAACTCTCTCTTAAATCCCAGTTTTTCTAGAACGTCTGCATTTGATTGTTTTTGTTTCCAAGAAATACGGCATATTCGTCTGTATATCCACATCCCTGGGGGTTCTATGCGACTTTCTAGTTGCTTGTTCAATGCCCAGGCTTCCGTACCATACAGTAGCGTTGAATATACGTATCATTTGACAATTCTCATTTTTAATGCGTTATTAAACTCTCTAGATGTTAATATTTATTTCATGCTGTTGAAAGCATTTTTGGTCTTTCCCATTCTCGTTTTGATTTCCATTTCACTTCTGCCATCATCTGTTATTATATGTCCAAGATAGGAAACACTTGTTTCTTGTTCTAGTATCTGCCTTCTACGGTCTTTAATGTTGAGAAAAAATGAGGTGCAAGTTCGAAATGTCTTGCTCAAAAGTGCGTTCCAAATACTGGCATACTTACGTATTTAGTCTGTTCTAGAACTTAGAATATTGACAGAAACTCCACAAATACTGGCCACGTACGAATTTAGTCTGTCCTAGAACTTAGAATATTGACAGAAACGCCACAAATGACATCATTGCACCTAGGACATGCGCATTTACACATGTTGTATCTCCATCTACCCTCGTATTTTCACGTGTTGTGTTCCCATCTACCCACGCATTTGGATAGATAGAAATACAACACGGGAAAACGCGTTTCTGATGGGAATACATCACAGCACAAGGGACATTCCCATGAGCGCCCCGTCCTCATCTTCAACAATATGCGAAGAGTTTCAATACTAAATATACCAGTTGCAACCTGATTATGTTTCCGCAGAGACACGTTCTGACAATGGCGCGTGAAACCTAAGACAGGGATACGTCCTAGGTACATGATAACGAGATGAAGAAAATAGTTCTCTTCCTCGTCGCTTTTCATTCCCAGACAGTTTGCAGAACATTTCTGACAATTAGCTACATTACAGTTGAACAGGTCCTTTGCAGAACATCGCTATAATTACGAAAATCCTGAAGGGCTCGATCTTCTTCTTCCAGAAACCACGAATTCTTTTACTTTTCTGACGACACCACTATTCGCCACTGAATGAATATGACACTGCAGGCAGGGACGACATAGTTGCATTCACAATCAGTGCGCGCCGAAAACAATCACCATCCATACATTCTGAGGTATGCTGAAGAGGACAGAGCACTCATACGATAATCTCGAGTGCAATGATGTTTAAATTCAGTCCATCAATTTAAGCTAAAGCCTTTTGTAGACTTCGTGTTAATACTCTATGATCGAGGCCACACGAGATACGTACGTTTTACTTCGGAAAACGCACTTTGCATAGCCTTTGCCATCGAGAAACATACAGACCAGCTATACACAACAACCACGCGGCAGATTTCACGTCTGTCCAGCATCATGATAATCTCTGATCAACACGCCCCTCTTGTCCACTTGGAAAAACAGGAGGGCAGCCGAAAATACAACATGTGAAAACTAAAGAGAGGCCTCGAAATATATAATGCTGAAATAAAAAAAACAAAAAAAAAAACGCGGGTAGATAGAAATACAGCATGTGAAAATACGACGGAGGATGAGAATACAACACGTGTAATTGCGCATATCCTGGGTGCAATGCTGTCATTTGTGGAGTTTCTGTCAATATTCTAAGTTATTGAACAGACTAAATTCGCACGTAGCCAGTATTTGTGAAGCTTCTCTCAATATTCTACATTATAGAACAGACTAAATACGTACGTTGCCAGTATATGGAACTCACTTTTGAGCAAATGACATTTAGAACATGCATCTCATGTTTTCGCAACATTGAAGGCCGTAGAAGCATGTCTGTCTACGCTTTTGACAATCTGGTTGACTGGCGTGCTTCTTTTCTCCTTGACGGGAAAACAAGGGTAGTTGGAAATCCAAAATGTGAAAACACGAAGGAGGCCGCGAAATATATCATGTGAAAAAAAAAATGCAGGTAGATAGGGATTCAGCATGTGAAAATACGAGGGTAGACGGAAATACAGCATGTAAAATTACGAAGATAGATGTTAGTTAGTTAGTTAGTTAGTTAGTTAGTTAGTTAGTTAGTTAGTTAGTTAGTTAGTTAGTTAGTTAGTTAGTTAGTTAGTTAGTTAGTCGTAGTTCCAACCACACAGCAATGGGTCGTCCCCATTATGCTCCGTTCCTGTGCCAGTGAATATCGAACAAAACGCTCCCCACTGCCCAATGTGAAAAGTGGAGAAGACAGGAGTCTCGACAAACAACAGCCCGCACAGATACACTGTGCATAATGCCGCCGCCAGAACATCAACACAATAGTCCCCAACGAAACACACAGTTCATCTCTGATGGAATCGGCAGTCATTTTCCCATCTGGATGTTTCCTAGATGTTCTCCCACACAGTCCACGAAAATACAGTTCATCGTCGATGGCAGTGGTAGTCAACCAGAAGCCCAGCAGCCATGCATTTCTGCATAAGGCAAAAACCGGTCAATCCGGGACATAGCCATCTACCATCGCTCCGAACATGTAATCACGTTCCAAAAAACCTCGGGCAGATTCAAAAGCATTTCACGCGAAACTCACAGCTCACAGTGTCGCGCCACGCACTCACTCAGTAGCAGGGCGACGGAACCATCAAGCCTCCTTAGTCGCCTCTTACGACATGCATGGTAGGCTACAGTGTTGCTATTCTTTGCTTCCCTTATGGGCCCCGGCAACACACGGATAGATGGGACACACCATGTGAAAACATCAGGAAAGATGTGAATACAGCATATTAAAATGGGTGGGTTGATGGCAATAGACCACGTGAGTAGTACAGTAGGGACAAGGTATGCTACTTTTCAGGGAAGAGGGCTGGGGGTAATCCTCCGGGTCGGACCGGGGAAATGTTGTTTTTTTGTTTTGTTTGTTTGTTTTGGTGGGAATTTGAAGTTGGGAAATGTTGGTGGGTGAAAAAAGTGTTGGGGATTTTTTTTTTTTTTAAATTAATACAATTAAAAAAGAAATTAAAATAAATAAAAATAAAAATAAATAAAAATGAAAATAAAAAGACCGCGCATGAGGTGGGGAGCGCGGGGGTGGGTAGCGGTTATTAGTTGTCTGTAGAATGTCGTATTGATGTATTTAATATCATCATATAGATTACAAATGAAAATTTTACAAATTTAAGATGACCGGTATTATTGTATGTAGTGGGTATGGGTTAGTGAAATTCGTTGATAAGGGGAGGGTGGCTGTTATTAGTGGTCTGTAGATGTCGTTGTGGTTTATTCACTAACATCATACTGGTTACAAATGAAAACCTTAAAAACTAAAGATGGCCGTTATTATTGAATGTAGTGGGTATGGCGTAGTGAGATTCAACCGAGATGCAACCATTGAAGTTCATTGATAAATCTCTCAGCCTCACTAAGCAATCTATTCAATTCATCGATGAATTTTTCTGTTGATTTGTACAGACCAGGTGTCAGCGTAATCTTCATCGGTGGGTCGTCTAGGTCTGGAGGTAGGGTGTACTTTAACCACAATTCATCCGTCAAAATATTAAAATAGGTGTTTGGAAACTGAATATCGACCAAACCAACTTCGTACTGGGAGGTTAGTTCAATAGTTTGCGGCAGCTTGACACAGAAATGTCCGGCATTATGTTGCGGGTATATTTGTAACGAGGCGTTACTGGACAGAGTCACGTAAAAACTCATCTTTTATTCGAACTCTGAATGTATCCGGGTTCGAAAATGTAAAGTTAGCACTGAAGTCCCGGTAGTGAATGAGAGCGTTTTACGCGTATCGGTTGTTAAAAGTATTTCCACCGTATCGAAGGAGAAACGACTTAATCGTACATAATGTGGTTTGTCGTAGGCGCGAAACACTGAGGTCGAGAGCTGATTTATAATAGGGACCGTTCTTAGTAGTGGGACCATGACGTCTCCGACTGGTCTGGCCGCTATGAGAACGCAGTAGACGTAGACATTTTGCAGGTCGTTATTGAGGTCTGTCGCCCCTTCTCCTTCATTTATATCTAATATCTCTTGCAACTTATCGATAAATGCCACAGTGGCCCCAGGCTCGAGCATTTTTACAGTGACTTTCTTTGATGCCTTGTAGAAATTTAATCGGACACAGATCTCGTCGCCCACCTTCGGATCTTTAATTAGTCGATTCAGCGCATCTATAAACTCATCTGGTGAACTGTACACCTGTGGGATGTGGATTTTAATTCCTGAGAATGATTCGTTAAAATGTCTAGGGGGTATTATTGATTCTCTGTCACTGGTAAGAATGCAGGGTGATCAGGGATATTTACCACAACTCCCAGGAGGAAAGAGTTCCATCCTTGAAACAATGGCATCTGTGTGTAGGTTTCCCTTCCCACTTCATCACCCTTTAAATTAACTATAGATGCTAGAAGGATATTGATTGCTCACAACATATAAACAACCACTTGTTGGACACCACATTTACTTGATGTACACAACACTTTTGGACACACAGTTCAGGTATTAACTCAAGATCTGCAGTTACATATATATATATATATATATATATATATATATATAGGTGTAATAAACACTATGCATTTTCAGACAGGCATGGGAATGATATGCAGTATTACAACATAGTACCCAGTGACCCCAGAAAAAAACAAGGTTATTACAAACAACACAACAACCACAAATTGGTTCTGCTAACTTGACTCATTGTACCTAGATAAAATCACATTGGTCTAGGTGCAGAAACCCAACATACATACATTTATTTCTGACACCAAGTACAATTCTCATATTTAAAAATAATGAGTGGGTGTCAAAATATTATACATATATGTCATAACATAACCCTTTAGGTGTACACCATTACCATGTAAAACAATCTTTACCCTTTTCCTGTCATTGAAGAAAACCACCCTCATGAAAACAGTTGATACTAATAATTAAATTAATTAATTATAGTGTTCATTTAGGCGTTGCGGATGGGCATTCTTCTCCAGTGCATAGCAGTTAATGTCCATAATTATCCGTGCAGAATTATACTCACAGTCATTTTCTACTCACAGTATGTCCACCGAAGTTGGCTGGCGAATGTTTCTAATCCATAATCCAAGAATAGAATTATACATAAGCACATATTCTCTCCATGAGACTGAATTTAAGAATACTCGGTTGCCATTTGGGTTGTGTTCCAATTGAAATTGATGCCTAGGTCTGTCATACTTTCAGGAGATGCAACTTAAGCTCTGCAGAAGGTTCTTCCCTATATCATCTTATCGATGAAAAGATGACGACTGTCCAACAGCTCGGTTTATGTTAACCGTTTCCCAATTTAGTTCAAAAGGCTTTGTCACACACCCGGTTCATGTTGATAGGCCATCCCACACTTGATGATGGGCAGTTAGGCTGACATGGGACCAGCATAGAGTTCTTATTCATTCCATTTCTGTGTAGAACATACAGTGGTGAATCATTCATTTGGTTTCATCTGAAGATTCTGCTGCAGGCATGTAACTGAAGAATATTACTCCACCACATATCCAGGTTTGCAAGCCATCAGGTGATTCCTTTGGTTGCAGGCGTAAAGGCATTTACTCATCTAGCTGCTTTCATATGGTTCTTTTGATGGTGTTCAGGTTTGGGACTTTGAGGTAATCTGGTGTAGTTATGGTTCAGATGTTCTGAAGTTGGTACATTTGTTTGTATTGGCTATAATGTTGTTTCAGTGTCTCTTCCCATTTGTTTGAGTTGGTGTTCATAGCTAGAACTTGGTGTTGCATGGCTGGAACCTTATGTTTGACTTTTGCAGCTGTGAGATGTTCTTTCGAAGACTTATCCATTGTGGATATTAACTTGGTAATCCAACCAACAGTTGAAGGTTACTCACTGTTGTTAGTTTTAGTAACTTGAAGAAGGATTGTCCCAGTTTCACTGACTTGGTTGAATGATGAGGCCATTGGTGATACTTCTCAGAAGTAACGCAAACGATACACTGTTGTCAGTACTCTGATGATCTTCATCTTTGTAGATTATTAGATCTTGAAGTCCATCCTGGATATTCCTACTAAAATAGGACTTAATCACTCACCCAGTCAGTTGTCTTCTAATTTATCTGTTGCTCGCTATGGAGCTATTGAGTGCCGCAGTAAACATTGAGGTATTGCTAGATCCAGACTATGGTTTGGACATTCACTTTATGGCTGTTTACCCAGGATCCAGTGTTAGTGATATAGTCCCACCAAATTCAACCACCACCTGCTTCTCTTCTATAGAAAAGGGATGACAAGAATACAACACTAGCATTAACCTACTGTGTTATGGTAAAAGGTTTACAACACAATTACAAACACAAATACAAAACACCAAGGGGAGAAGGGGAAAGGAGTGGGTGTCCATGTTCCACTGTCCCTCATTGCTGAGTAGAGCCATTCTGACTCTTCATAGTGAGTAAGGTATTTTCTCACTTATATTTTGTTCTGTTGTTACTGGGACTATTGGATGGGTGAAGTCATTCTGTCCATCCAACATGTTGATATTGTCTCTCTCATTACTTGAAGAGAATAGCCTATACAGAATCCCTGTGGTTTCTAATGCCGCGTCTTCATTTCGGCACTATAATCATCACTAGGTCAAGACTATTCACTATTGGCTTCTTAAGTACTGACATACATATGTATTCTTACATCAACATCCTCTAATCCCAAGGTGCAACATTAAAATGTATATTCCCACATTAAAAAGTAACAATCAGAACAAAGAAAATTCTCATACCAGAAAAAGACATACATGTACATTTCTCTGATATTAAGTACATGATACTCATACATAATAATTAATCATAATGATGATGCAGGGAGCCTAGGTTTTTGAATTATCTTCATGAACTAAAACATCCATTGTTTTCCTCCACTGCGTACAGCACATGAGGATAGTAATCGCTGTGATATGTTTTGCCAATGACTGCTATTATTCGGAGGGTATTTATAAGAATAACTTATGCCGCATGGTCCAGTCTTCTGAATATTGCAAGCAATTTATTCACATCAATCTTCGCTTCTGTTTCTACTACGGTGAGGCGATGCGGAGTGAATCCTATCCGAACATACATTTACATCACGCGTTTAATTGTTCATGAATTTATATTCAAACATGGCCTGTCCCTAACACTATTTTATGAAATGATTATATGTTCAACCTCATATGGAGTGGTTACTAATCTGTTAACAAAAGAATGGTACTAAAATTTAGCACTATATTTCCAAGTTACAGATTATAATGTGGCAAAATATTTTATCCCCTGACTAAGTACGAGTCAGGAATATGCGTAATCATTTGTATGTCCCCGCATGGATAAAATTTCCTTTCTATAGTCCATAGATTATTAGCAGATTTCTAAGCATAGATATTGAGATATATTTCACAATGCATAGAAGTTTTTATTCATATGAATATGAAATTGACAGACACTAGTTCTTTACTATGAAGTATGAATCAAGAGTCTTTCCTAAATTGAAAAGAGTTTCTGACATGAGAGTTGATACTCTGTGTACTACAGTACACATACTATTCATAGGTTATAAACACCATTTAGTTAGATTCATTCATTCATTCAGTAGCATGTCCTTTACAGAACCTTGCTCCCATAACAACCCTCCGGAAAACTTCTCGATCACAAGCAAGATGTCCCGCGTCTGATACACCCATCTGGAGATCATCCGCCACATCCTGCACCCATCTTCTCTTTGGCCTTCCTCTTCCTCTCTTCCCAGGCATATACCCTTCCATTATTGTTCTCTCCAAACTGTCGTGACGTTTCAAGTGACCGAAATACTTCAACTTTCTTTGTTTTATCGTCTTTAATAGCCATCCCTCCTCAATATTCAACTCTTGAAGTATGGATGCATTTGTTCTTTTCTTTACCCAAGATATTCTTAGAACTCGTCTATAACATTTATATTCAAAGGCATGTATGCGCTGTTCAGCTTGTTTAGTAAGTGTCCATGTCTCACAGGCGTATGTTGCAATGGGAAAGATGCATGCTCTTAAAAATCTGATTTTTGTAGTTCTGTCTGTCCCACACCATAATTTATTCATCTGTTTTAGTCTTTGAAGAGCAATGGATAGTCGCCGTTTTATTTCTTTCATTGTGTCACCATTATTCGTAATCAATGACCCAAGATATTCAAAATTTTCCACCACCTCCAATTTTCTCCCATTAATGTATATTTCTTTCTCCATAGTAGTTTTATCTGTATGCATTATCTTAGTTTTTGCTATGTTAAGATATAAGTTGTGATTTTCACTATTCAATTGTGTTGAGGCTATTAGGTTTTCTATGCCATTCTGTGTTGTGGATAGTAATACTGTATCATCAGCATATCGAATCTCTGGTATGTCATGACCGCCGATATTTAGGGCATCATATGGCTCCCTGTTTATATCATCTCTTACATTTCTCATTATATTTTCGGCATACAGGTTAAACAAATAGGGTGACAGCACGCAGCCCTGACGGACTCCTTGCTTGATGTCAAACCAATCTGATGTCTCGCCATCTATTCTAACTGCTGCTTGTTGGTCTAGATATAGCATTTTTATGAGATGTACTACATGTGAAGGAAAGCCCATATTTCTCATGATTTCCCAAAGTTTCTGATGCTGTACACAGTCAAATGCCTTTGAATAATCCACAAAACATGAGAATAGGTTTACATTAAATTCTCTGCACTTCTCTATTATTAAACGCATGTTGAATATGTGATCTCTTGTTCCTCTTCCTTGTCTAAATCCAGCTTGAACTACGTTAATCTCTTCTTCCATTTTCTTACTAAGTCGTCGCATTATGACTTTTAGTAGAATTTTACTTGCATGACTTATCAGGGCAACAGTTCTATAGTTGGTGCATAATTTCAGGTTGCCCTTTTTTGGTATTGGAATGAAGATAGTTCTCTTCCAATCTTTTGGCCATATACCATATTTCCAAATCTTTGTACATAATGCATGATATATGTGTATGCTTTCTTCTCCTCCTGCTTTAATTAGTTCAGCTGGTATCTCATCACATCCAGGTGATTTACCATTCTTCAGGTTCCTTATAGCCCAAGCAATTTCATCTAATGAGGGTTCAGGTTCTGTCTCTGCTGTCATTGGCTCATGTATCTCATTCATATCCTCACTGTCACTCATATCATACATTCCACTGCAGTACTCCTGCCATCTTTCTAGAATTTGTCTAGATTCTGTTAAGGTATTTCCCATCTTGTCACAGATAACATTCAATTGAGGTTGAACATTTCTTGTCAATAACTTCATTTCCTTGAACATTTCATAATCTCTTCCAGCCTTATGATATTGCTCTATTCTGGTACAGCTATCTTGTATATATTGATTTTTGTCCTTTCTTGTGTTCTTTCTTATTTCTCGAGTTAAAGATTTATACTTCATCCTGCTATCGGATTCATCTCCTTTCTGTTTCAGCTCCCTTCGTTGTTTTATTAATTCTAACGTGTCTGATGTAATCCATGGCTTACGTTGCGTTTTCTTGGTCGGAATGAAATCTTTGGCTGCAGTTATCAAGATATCTCTAACTTGTACTGCCAGTTCATCAGGTGTCATTTCTTCTTGTACAGACATCAAGACCCCAAAGCGATTCCTAACTTCTATGTTGTATGCGTCCGGTATTTGTGTGAGATCAAAACGAAGTGGCCTTGGTCCTCGGGTAAGCTTTTTGAGTTTTAATTTCAGATCTGCTTCTAATAACTGATGATCTGTATCACAGTCTGCACTTCGTAGGGTTTTTGCAGATGTTATGCTTGATCTCCATCTTCTTTGTATTAAAATATAATCTATCTGATTTTTGGTAAAACTGTCTGGAGACTTCCATGTGAAGAGTCTTCTTGGATGTTGTTTAAAAAGTGTGTTGGCTATCGTTAACTCATTTTCTGTGCAAAATTCAATTAATTTGTCACCTGCATCATTTCTATTTCCTAATCCAAATTTTCCTAAAATGTGTCTCTCATTTTCAGCTCTTCCTGCACCTACTTTAGCATTAAAATCTCCCATTATTATTGCTATATCATTATGACCAATCTTATTTAATGTGTCTTGTAGTGTGTTGTAAAAATCTTCAATTTCGTCCTCCTCTGCTGTTGAAGTAGGTGCATATATCTGTATGAGAGTTGTGTTTTTTGGACGGCCTTTAAGTCTAATAGTGAGGATTCTATCACTAACTGGATTATATCCCATTAAAGCTTTTGCAGTTGTCTTATCTAAACAAAATGCCACTCCACTCCGGCCTCCGACATCTCTACCAGAATAAATGAAAATACTTCCATTTTCAGTTGTGAAATGTCCCTTGCCGCTCCAGCGATGTTCACTAATTCCTAAAATGTGAATGTTTAACCTCTCAATCTCATCACACACTACTTTAAGCTTTCCCTCATACAAACTTCTCACATTCCACGTTGCCGTTCTCACTCTGTTTCTTAGTCTGACACAGGGAATTTCCTTGGTAACACAGTCAGGATTAACTCCGTCATCACGATTACTAGTACTGGTCCCTGCGTCACACTCTTCCCCAGTGTTATCTGATCTGCCTGGCCTGGGGGTCTCGCCACCAGATCTCTTTCTTATTATGTTTTCTTTCATGGTTGTTATGGTTTCTTGGCAAGTTTTGCAGAAGGTAGTTTGCCGTTGCTTTCCTTCTGGGCAGTGACTGTACTAGTCGGTGGCCATAGCCATTGTCTCTACTGATGAGATCATCTGCCTATCGCCGCAGAGTGCAAGACCATAACCAACAACAATCTGTCGGCTGCTCTCACACTCCATCCACCACCTGCTTCCATGGCTTCACGTAACCCTGATCGGGGGGCTAAACGGGTACTCCACCTTGCCCAAGGGTGTCCCGTAGACTAACGGAGGAAAGGAGGAGTCTTACATCTCCTTTGATAGGGGATACCCCTACCCCGCTAACCGGTTTAGTTAGATATAAGTTCATAATGCCTATACAAGATATTAACATATGGATTTGAAATTGTAAGACATAGGAAAAATTACAGCGTGGCGCCCACCTGTGTTTCCTTAGTAAACATCATCCAGCCTGGTTTAAGAGAATTGTAACTAATTCTTAATTAAACATACTGGTCTAGGTAATACATAAATATATCTGAATATATGTAGATAACATACCAATAGCTTGAAGAGAATCATGGTTTTAAAACAAACTACCTTCTCCCCGAAGGGAAAGGTCGACTTTCTTGTCTGTTCTCTTGACTAGAAATGGCCGCTTCAGTCTTTGTTTTCCCCCTCGCCAGGATTGGCCAGATACGGGAGAGAAAACAAGCCAAACTAAATTTAGCTGTGCCACGGTCAGTCTATCGCTGTTTTATTTTCTCCTACATTAAGTAAGTTACTTAATCAGTAATTGTAAGGGTTTGTTTATTTTTAAGGGAGTCCATAAATAGGAAAGGGTAGAGACGTTTTTATTATATTACACGCCTCCCCCATTTAAGACATTTATTTCTTTCAGAAATTAAATGGTCAAGAAGTACTCTACAATTTCCGTCTTTACATTGACTCACCTAGTATCCATCCCTTATTACTTTACTACTGCCTTATGTTATATAATCAGAGCCACGTCCATTTTCTTTTAGTCACGACAACTGGCATAACCTTAAAGGATTATTTCTCTTTTAGTGAAAGAGTGTAGCACCCTCTCCACTGTTGTCAGCTATTGTTTGAAATATGAGTGGTTATCTGATAATTTGTTACTTTCCAGTACTGGTTTGTCTGCATCAAACCGACTTTTTGAAGCAATTGAGATATCATTAAGCTTGATTTCTCTCTCATTAGATTATCAATCTTGAGATTATGTTAAAACCGACGGTTAATTCTGCGTCTACTGATAGCCTATTAAACTCGCCCGTCTCCCTGTAAGTTAGACGTTTGTTTTTACTATAGATCTGATATTTAAAGGAAGCTAAAGATGGTTCCCGTTGAAATACATTTTCATCCAACACATCATGTGTTTGGGTTATAAGTCGAGTTATGGGATTTTCCGATCAGTTTTGATAACTACTGATTAGAGTGGTGTCCCTTTCTCTTGCGGGTTTACCCGGAGAATCTCGCCTAACATGTAACCAAGGTCCAACTTTTCTAGATTTCCGCTCTGAACCGAATTTTCCGGGGAACATGAATCTATCAGAAATGAAGTAATTCTTAGCTTACTTTCTCTGCTATTCCTTCTAATCGAGATCTATTTTACGCTAGAATCCTTATTAGTAATTCTAACTGATGTGTTTGAGTTTCACTCTGTATTTGTTGCTTTGGTGTTGAATTACGAGCAATTTTGCGTCGCTTGGCGTACATTGATCGTCGTCTGCCTCCCTCCAGGTTTTTAGACTATTTTCAACTTAGCAACATACATTGTTATGTAGGTTCAGACGTATTGTCTCCTACCATATATAATCAGTTCAGTGAGAAGTTAAAAGCCCCTTTTTGTGATTCCTTTGATAGTCTTCCAGACAATCAAGTTGCTGGTTCACTTTCCAGTTATGGATGTGGATTACTAGTTTTTGTAAAATTACTATTACATCTGTATATCCCTCTAATACTGGCGTCTCCTGAGTTGTGTCCTCAAGATAACAGGTAAGGTACTCTTAATGTTTCTCTCCAGTTTTGTTTTCATCCGTTTAATACGTGGAAACTCTGGATTTATTTAGATTGACTAAGGTCTATCTTTGAACTGTTATATAATTTACTAGCTGGATTCCTGATTGAAATTCCTACTCTAGTAAATATCAAGCAATTCTTCAGCTATCTGCTCCAATTTGCTTGGTTTTTACACAGCTATATTCCATTTTTCTAGCATGGGTTCACTGTATAAGTTTTAGGCGTTTCCCCTGTCTTCACGTCAAGGAGTTCGTCCTATTTATAAACAGCATCTATTTCAAGAGTTGTTTATTTAATTGTTGCTTTTACTGATTCGTATCAGTTATTTAAGCTAATCTCTGTTAGTCTGGATCTGCTTTCACATATTTAATGCTGGCATATAATCCTAGTCAGAACTGAGATGTAGAAATCTGTTTCGTCTTGCGACTGATTTCTGATTAATCTACCTTTTAGTAGGCTTCGAGCATTATCTAGAATTTAGTTACTCGGTTAGTTTTAAAGAAAATACAATTGAGTCGCGCGCCTCTATTGTACCCCTTATTTTTGCCCTTCTTAATTCTTCCCTTATGAGAATATTAATGTTAGTTAGGCAATTATTGAAATAACTTTATGTAAGCTAATCGCTAACTAAAAGCTGTTTCACTCCTCTTTTTGATGAGGACTACTCATAGTGAACATTTCACTTAATGAGATTAAACTGTAAATTTCAAAGCTAAGGAGCCAATTTTCTGAAATGTTTAGTCTCTTACTAGAGACTAGCACAGATTTTTTCCGGTATCTCCTGAAGTTCATTTGAAATTCCAATATCTTATGTTTATTCTTTAATTATACCTTTTACATACCTATACGGTCTGTTTCCGCTACCATTAATAATGGAATCGGGGTGGATAATTTAAAGAAATACCTTATATTCTGTTGGGTCAGTAAGTGAGTTGATCAGTTTCACTTACATCACCGGGTGAATATTTTGGTTTTGACCCTCATTAACATATGGGCCATCTGAGTTAGTTATTAATAACTACTCATATCACCGGTGGAGTAGAATAAGTGTCGGTATGGCTTTTCTTCCTAAGTTTTCATCATTTATTCACTTTACTTTACTACCGGTGTTGTAGAACATGTTATGTCATATGAAAAAAAGGATTAAATTAGGGTGCCCCTAAATACTGCAAATTCTTACAATATTCCTTCCCTTCCATTAACTATGTCTACATTTTTGCAAGTGGTGGTTTTGGCCTTACCATTAGTTCATTTACTTTAGTTATTGCTATTTTCCCCTGGTTTAATTCATCTCTCAGGTATTATTTACTTTCCTACTGAATCATCATTTGTTGATTAAATTTTTCCCTTAAAAAAAAATTTATTGGATTTTTAACTTACTGTCCTAATTATCTATAAAATTGTCTATCACTCTCTGCTGCCTTGGTAACTTTTCAATATTACATATTACAAGCAGATCAAGCATGAAAATACAATGATAATCAATGACAAAATAATTAATTAACACATGATTCATATGTAGGAACATAAACCTTATGGATACATAATATAGTAGTGTGTTCATGAGTACACCACTTTTAAACCATTTAAAGAGAATATCAGAGTAGCAGAACCATACCTCAAACGGGAATGACTATGAATTCTAAACATTCACTGAATTACCTATCTTATGTGAGTTTACCATCAATAAGATATAAAATATGAGTTTAAAAAAAAAAAAATCTCATATCCAACAACCAACTACCTGATGCATCTGCCAGAATCAAGATATTACCTGTGAACAGTTTTGTACCAAAAAAAAACCTATATTTATCTGAGCCATTATGGGTTCATATAACACTTGACTCAGCTCATACTAATGAGTGATTAGGTCTGTTACTAACACTATAACATTCTGAAGTGACTTGGTTTACCTGCGAGAGGTTTTCCCTGAATTCATATACTCACAATAATACACCAATTGTGATGTTTACCATGAGTTTTAAATTCACGGACTACTCCACTACTAGGTGAAGTCCATCCCGGACGAGCCCCCACATGTGGGATGTGGATTTTAATTCCTGAGAATGATTCGTTAAAATGTCTAGGGGGTATTATTGATTCTCTGTCACTGGTAAGAATGCAGGGTGATCAGGGATATTTACCACAACTCCCAGGAGGAAAGAGTTCCATCCTTGAAACAATGGCATCTGTGTGTAGGTTTCCCTTCCCACTTCATCACCCTTTAAATTAACTATAGATGCTAGAAGGATATTGATTGCTCACAACATATAAACAACCACTTGTTGGACACCACATTTACTTGATGTACACAACACTTTTGGACACACAGTTCAGGTATTAACTCAAGATCTGCAGTTACATATATATATATATATATATAGGTGTAATAAACACTATGCATTTTCAGACAGGCATGGGAATGATATGCAGTATTACAACATAGTACCCAGTGACCCCAGAAAAAAACAAGGTTATTACAAACAACACAACAACCACAAATTGGTTCTGCTAACTTGACTCATTGTACCTAGATAAAATCACATTGGTCTAGGTGCAGAAACCCAACATACATACATTTATTTCTGACACCAAGTACAATTCTCATATTTAAAAATAATGAGTGGGTGTCAAAATATTATACATATATGTCATAACATAACCCTTTAGGTGTACACCATTACCATGTAAAACAATCTTTACCCTTTTCCTGTCATTGAAGAAAACCACCCTCATGAAAACAGTTGATACTAATAATTAAATTAATTAATTATAGTGTTCATTTAGGCGTTGCGGATGGGCATTCTTCTCCAGTGCATAGCAGTTAATGTCCATAATTATCCGTGCAGAATTATACTCACAGTCATTTTCTACTCACAGTATGTCCACCGAAGTTGGCTGGCGAATGTTTCTAATCCATAATCCAAGAATAGAATTATACATAAGCACATATTCTCTCCATGAGACTGAATTTAAGAATACTCGGTTGCCATTTGGGTTGTGTTCCAATTGAAATTGATGCCTAGGTCTGTCATACTTTCAGGAGATGCAACTTAAGCTCTGCAGAAGGTTCTTCCCTATATCATCTTATCGATGAAAAGATGACGACTGTCCAACAGCTCGGTTTATGTTAACCGTTTCCCAATTTAGTTCAAAAGGCTTTGTCACACACCCGGTTCATGTTGATAGGCCATCCCACACTTGATGATGGGCAGTTAGGCTGACATGGGACCAGCATAGAGTTCTTATTCATTCCATTTCTGTGTAGAACATACAGTGGTGAATCATTCATTTGGTTTCATCTGAAGATTCTGCTGCAGGCATGTAACTGAAGAATATTACTCCACCACATATCCAGGTTTGCAAGCCATCAGGTGATTCCTTTGGTTGCAGGCGTAAAGGCATTTACTCATCTAGCTGCTTTCATATGGTTCTTTTGATGGTGTTCAGGTTTGGGACTTTGAGGTAATCTGGTGTAGTTATGGTTCAGATGTTCTGAAGTTGGTACATTTGTTTGTATTGGCTATAATGTTGTTTCAGTGTCTCTTCCCATTTGTTTGAGTTGGTGTTCATAGCTAGAACTTGGTGTTGCATGGCTGGAACCTTATGTTTGACTTTTGCAGCTGTGAGATGTTCTTTCGAAGACTTATCCATTGTGGATATTAACTTGGTAATCCAACCAACAGTTGAAGGTTACTCACTGTTGTTAGTTTTAGTAACTTGAAGAAGGATTGTCCCAGTTTCACTGACTTGGTTGAATGATGAGGCCATTGGTGATACTTCTCAGAAGTAACGCAAACGATACACTGTTGTCAGTACTCTGATGATCTTCATCTTTGTAGATTATTAGATCTTGAAGTCCATCCTGGATATTCCTACTAAAATAGGACTTAATCACTCACCCAGTCAGTTGTCTTCTAATTTATCTGTTGCTCGCTATGGAGCTATTGAGTGCCGCAGTAAACATTGAGGTATTGCTAGATCCAGACTATGGTTTGGACATTCACTTTATGGCTGTTTACCCAGGATCCAGTGTTAGTGATATAGTCCCACCAAATTCAACCACCACCTGCTTCTCTTCTATAGAAAAGGGATGACAAGAATACAACACTAGCATTAACCTACTGTGTTATGGTAAAAGGTTTACAACACAATTACAAACACAAATACAAAACACCAAGGGGAGAAGGGGAAAGGAGTGGGTGTCCATGTTCCACTGTCCCTCATTGCTGAGTAGAGCCATTCTGACTCTTCATAGTGAGTAAGGTATTTTCTCACTTATATTTTGTTCTGTTGTTACTGGGACTATTGGATGGGTGAAGTCATTCTGTCCATCCAACATGTTGATATTGTCTCTCTCATTACTTGAAGAGAATAGCCTATACAGAATCCCTGTGGTTTCTAATGCCGCGTCTTCATTTCGGCACTATAATCATCACTAGGTCAAGACTATTCACTATTGGCTTCTTAAGTACTGACATACATATGTATTCTTACATCAACATCCTCTAATCCCAAGGTGCAACATTAAAATGTATATTCCCACATTAAAAAGTAACAATCAGAACAAAGAAAATTCTCATACCAGAAAAAGACATACATGTACATTTCTCTGATATTAAGTACATGATACTCATACATAATAATTAATCATAATGATGATGCAGGGAGCCTAGGTTTTTGAATTATCTTCATGAACTAAAACATCCATTGTTTTCCTCCACTGCGTACAGCACATGAGGATAGTAATCGCTGTGATATGTTTTGCCAATGACTGCTATTATTCGGAGGGTATTTATAAGAATAACTTATGCCGCATGGTCCAGTCTTCTGAATATTGCAAGCAATTTATTCACATCAATCTTCGCTTCTGTTTCTACTACGGTGAGGCGATGCGGAGTGAATCCTATCCGAACATACATTTACATCACGCGTTTAATTGTTCATGAATTTATATTCAAACATGGCCTGTCCCTAACACTATTTTATGAAATGATTATATGTTCAACCTCATATGGAGTGGTTACTAATCTGTTAACAAAAGAATGGTACTAAAATTTAGCACTATATTTCCAAGTTACAGATTATAATGTGGCAAAATATTTTATCCCCTGACTAAGTACGAGTCAGGAATATGCGTAATCATTTGTATGTCCCCGCATGGATAAAATTTCCTTTCTATAGTCCATAGATTATTAGCAGATTTCTAAGCATAGATATTGAGATATATTTCACAATGCATAGAAGTTTTTATTCATATGAATATGAAATTGACAGACACTAGTTCTTTACTATGAAGTATGAATCAAGAGTCTTTCCTAAATTGAAAAGAGTTTCTGACATGAGAGTTGATACTCTGTGTACTACAGTACACATACTATTCATAGGTTATAAACACCATTTAGTTAGATATAAGTTCATAATGCCTATACAAGATATTAACATATGGATTTGAAATTGTAAGACATAGGAAAAATTACAGCGTGGCGCCCACCTGTGTTTCCTTAGTAAACATCATCCAGCCTGGTTTAAGAGAATTGTAACTAATTCTTAATTAAACATACTGGTCTAGGTAATACATAAATATATCTTAATATATGTAGATAACATACCAATAGCTTGAAGAGAATCATGGTTTTAAAACAAACTACCTTCTCCCCGAAGGGAAAGGTCGACTTTCTTGTCTGTTCTCTTGACTAGAAATGGCCGCTTCAGTCTTTGTTTTCCCCCTCGCCAGGATTGGCCAGATACGGGAGAGAAAACAAGCCAAACTAAATTTAGCTGTGCCACGGTCAGTCTATCGCTGTTTTATTTTCTCCTACATTAAGTAAGTTACTTAATCAGTAATTGTAAGGGTTTGTTTATTTTTAAGGGAGTCCATAAATAGGAAAGGGTAGAGACGTTTTTATTATATTACAACACCCCCGGGGGACACACCTTTCTTATCACTTCACCGTTGTTTGAGATGTATCTTATCCACACTTCATTCTCTAGCACATGGCAGTAGTAGCTGGGAAATTGAATTTCGGCCAGACCCACTTCGTATTGGTTCGTTACATCAATGGTCTGCGGCAACTTGACAACTTGGTTGTTGGGAAATATCTGTGGGGCAGCGTTGCTCGGTAAGATCACGTAGAAACTCATCTTTTATTCGAGGTCTGAATGTTTCCGGATTCGACAATGTAAAGTTAGTACTGAAGTTCCACCGTTAAATGGGATCCTTTTCCCTGTATTGGTAGCTAAAAGTATTTCCACCGTGTCGAAGGAGAAACGATTTAATAGTATGTAATGTTGTTTATCGTAAAGATGAAACACTGAAGGTGACAGCCGGTCCAAAATAGGAACAGTCCTTAGTAAAGGAACCATGACGTCTCCAACTGGTCTCGCGGCTACAAGATCGGAATAGACGTAGATATTTTAACTTCACTATCAATCTCCATTTCCACATTATCGTATAAAAGACATTGTCGTCTGATAGATTCAAGTTTGACAACCCCAACATATTTTTCAATCTGTCACTAATTTTAGACTGGGCGCCCTTTTCAAGTAGTTTCATCCCGACTCTTTTCTCTGGTGCACCTAACATGTATTTGATATTTACTTTCTCATCTAATTGGGTTTTTACACACAACTTATTCAATTCTTCTATAAAATGTTTGGGTCCGCTGAACGGACCAGGTGGACATATGAGAGTTATAGGTTCTCTACCACTACCTTTGGGTGGAAAGTATTGGATCAAAATTTCCCAAGGCAAGCCATTAAAGTACGTATTGAAGAATTGAATTTCGGCCAGGCCCACATCGTATTGGTTCGTTACATCAATGGTCTGCGGAAACTTTACAAAAAAGTGACTTGGGTGGTTGTTGGGAAATACCTTAGGTGCAGTGTTGCTGGGTAAGATCACGTAGAAACTCATCGTTTTTCTAGTTTAGGATTAGGTAGCATATAACCCAAACAACTACTCATTAGAGCTACCCACAGCTTGCCTTCTGGTCGGCTGCGCTGCCTTGAGTCAGATTGAACAGGGATACAGCAATGACGGCATATATAGCTGCCATTTGACAGATGAATACAATCTCTGGCCGAGGCACTCGTTGTCCAAAAACGACCAGATCGAAGTTCTTTCCCCGTCTGTTGGTTGTTGGCGCACCACAATAGTTTCCACCTTGTCCTCGGTCACACCACTAGTCTCCATAACTGGCTAATTGCGTGTCAGCTATCCAACTATTGAATGAATTGGGATAACCAAACCACTTCACTAAATATTTTTTACCACCACCTCTCCTGGGTCTTTCTTGTAAGATTGTTTCGATACGATACACTTGCTTGTCTCCGACGAGTTGTATTTCTTCTCTGCAGAATGAGTCTTGTAGTTCTTCCCCCGAATCGTCTTTTAGCACATAGGTCACTGGACTGGTCTGGTTTATGCAAATGACGTTAAACAATTATTCTGCCCACGACGGCATATACTCTTTCTTCAAAGGTTGTTTGGGTTGAGCCAGTCTGACTCGGACCCCGGATGTAAAATAAACTTTTGTCGAGGTGTCTGACTGCTTATACAAGTTGTTCCACACCTCTTCTTGATTAGTATAGTTGACTTGCACGTCTGCCATGTGAATACTTCTGTGATACGAACCATTGTAATTGCGAAGCAATTTATCTATCACGTCGACGAAGCGCAGTGCATTGGTCTTGGTGACATAACGCTACATTTTTTCTTTCAGGGTCCGGTTGGATCTTTCCACTATCGCCACCTTCACGTCTTCATTCTCAGTGGTAAGGATATGCACACCTCGATCTTTTAGACATTTTAAGAAGGTCCGATTGACGAATTCCGAACCTTTATCGGTCTGAAAATTTATCGGTTCCATCCATCCATCATGTTCCATGCCGGTAAGCGTTGGCGGTCATGTTCTGCCATCTCACTCGATCACCAGAGTCGTGGATCAGCTCAGTGTTTCTGTCTTGACCATGCCACGAGGCCAAGCCATACAGGTATTTGCTTCTAGGTCTTCCTCTTGGTCTGTTCCCTTCGATCTTACAGTTGTCACCAAGTTCTCCAATTCATTTCTTCTCATAACATGCCCAAAAAATTTTGACTGTCTGCGTCTAATATCTCTAATCAGTTTACGATCTTCATTTGTTACTTGAAGGACTTGTTCATTGGTCTATCTGGCCGTCCATGGTATTCTTTGCATTTTCCTCACAAACCACACTTCCACAGCCATCAGATGTTTTTCAGCTTGACTGCTCATTGTCCAAGCTTCACATCCATATAAAAGTACAGGTTCTATGTAGCACCTCAACACTCTCTTTCTCGTTTCAATTGACATCTTTTTATTGGTCAGTATGTTTTTCATCTTGCTAAAGGCTACTTTTGCCATGGCGATTCTTGTTCTAATCTCTTCAAGGCATCTTCCATCAGATGTTATTACTGTTCCGAAATAATTGAACCTATTCACTTGCTGAAGAATATTCCCATTTACTTGTATATTACATTGTGGTATTTCGTTCTTCTTAGTGACGACCATAATCTGTGTCTTTTTACAATTTAATTCTAACCCTCGTTGTTCACTGTGTGTAACAACCGCATCTACTAAATGTTGCAGATCCTGTTCATTGTCTGCATTCAAGACTGTATGATCTGCATATCTAATATTATTGATGCATCGTCCCCCAATGTTGATTCCTTCCATATCTTCAATATTTCTGAAAATACTTTCACTGTACAGGAAAAAAGATCTATCGGTTTGCTATCAGCAAATATCTTACTCACAGCGACCACCAGTGCTTCCCCATTTTCTTTTGGATCGGAATGGTCCAAGCATATTTACTAAACACATCGATCCAAGTTACTAGATACGACATCCCGTCGTTGTATCTTTGTAATAGTCGCATATCTATCAAGTCGGCTTGAAATTGTTAATTTATACAACCGGTTATGGTCTGGCGTCTCTGGAAGCAGTGACGGATCCGTTTATGCAAAGTATGGGTATCCTGATGCCGTAACCATTTCTCTACTTTCTTCAGTTTAGTATTTCGTTGTAAAGCGTCGGTTCCACCATAGGCTCACGGTTTTTTAAGGATCATAGTACTACTTTCTTATTTGCGCGGCCATTTTTCCCACTTGGGCTTAGGTATCTTACTCTTCTTTTTTCTTCTGAGACTATACGGTTGAGGTGTCTCGACTACTCGAGTTTTGGACTCGCTTACTGGAATCTTAGTTACTTGAATCTTAGTCGGCGGTGCCTTGACTACTGGTGTCGGCACACTGCTGACTTAGATTTTTGTAGTGGTGGTTGTTCCTTGATATCCACTATACCTAGAGGTTTGTTTCTGTACTGTTCGAGTCGATTCAAATACCGCTGTAGTGTTTGCTGATACACTCTGGCCTTGTCACGCGGTGGTAGATCTTCTGTTTCCAGGACTTGTTGCATTTGATGATCCAAGTCATGTAAGCTATCATTTAGTGTGTCGGGTGGTACATAGGGTTTTTCTAGCAACCGGGGATCGATCGGGATCATTTTCTTTGCCATTACAAACCCACAATACCTTTCAACACATTTAGGATGGGGCCTAGTAAGGCGCCTATGAAACCACCTTATTGCAGGATCTCTTTCCATTTCTTGAGCGACAATTTCTTATGTGTGAGTGTACTCAGACTGTCTTTGTGCAGTTGCAGGCGCTTCTTCTGAGCTAGTGTCAGGGGAACATTACCTTTTAAAACGTTGTGACGGCATTCGCAAATGGATTAGGCGAGATCTGGGGAAGCTGTTTTCATTACGGCCTTCACGGTAGCTGGGTTTGTCTGAGCCAAGAAGCGTAGCATACCCTCGTTACGTTTAAGACGGTTAGACATATTATTTGGGTACGTTGTCGACTTGATGTGGATCAGGGAATATATGGCTTCATAAGCGGAGCTGAACTGGTTTCTCCTGTCGAAGATCAACTAGCAAATACCCATGTGGAGCCGTTGTCATGTCCTTAAAACTCTCTTGGACATATGACACCCGCCCTGGGTACATCTGTTTGGCCAGATTGGTAATCTGAGACCCGTCTCGCGGGGTTTTATACACCACTAGGTATTGCGAATTCAGACTGATAGTTCGTTGTTCTTTATTCTTACCAAATAGGTTCTGTACTATATATATAACACTGAGGTTGCGATTATGACTGCCTTTAGTGAACAGCTTAGTCACTCTGTCATCTGTCTCGGACATTAGATAATCTATGACCACTAACCGACATCTATCCCCTGTCGATTTTCCCATATCCGGCAGACCTTCTTTAAATTGAACACCCTTCATAGTCTCATACATGGGTTGCCATTCCCCGTAGCACCATATAACTTCCTCTGGAATGGGATCTACCATGGCTGGGAGTTAGGCCAAGAACCGCTGGACAAAGACGGTTTATCACTCCCCGTTGGACAGGAAATCAATGCCGTAAAAGGATGTTTCCACCTAGGATCCAAGAGTAAAAATAACCAGCTGCCTATTCGGCTGATGTTTATAACACGTCGATTGATATTATTAGACCATTTGACCAACAGTTGCACACCAGCGGTTCTCTGCTAGCTATCAGCATAATAATGACACGAGCAACGGTCGACTTGAAAGACGTTCACAGCGAGCTGGTGAATATAATGTTGACTAATATTAGTTCCTACAAGTCCACAAAGACCAATACCTCTAGATTGTGTCACTTAGTACATCAAATAGCCAAACAATAAGATGTATTATTCAAGAGACTAGAAAGCTGTATCAAGCCAGAATACGTTTTCCCAGTCTTTGTTTCAATTGCTGATGAAATCTTTGACCATGACGTCATCTACTATGGGAGGATAATGATGGTGTTTACACTTGGTATGCATCTGGGTAAGCATCTGGTAGATAATTCTGACAACACAGGTGTGAATGTCCAAGGCCTGGAGGAACGCTTCGCTACATCTGTAGGCACGTATATGACAGATAAACTACATCTTTGCATACTGCGACAACAAGATCGATGGCGTAATTTCTATACTTGGTTGCAATCAACAGTTAAATAAATACATAACTACAATTTAGATCTCAGTATTTGTCTTTGTTCATGTCTGTATGTGTGTATGTGTCTTTGTTCCATTGTGTGTCTGTGTGAGTGTGTGTAGATCTTTGTTCTTTTCTGTGCGTTTGTCTGTACGTTCGTGTGTTTGTTTATGCGTTTGCGTGTCTGTGTGTTTGCATGTCTGTTTGTTCGTCTGTGTGTTCGTCTGTATGTTCGTATGTTTGTTTGTGCGTGTGAGTGTCTGCCTGTTCGTCTGTATGTGTGTGTGTGGTTGTGTTATTTGTCACCGTTGCTTCATGTAAACATCCGTCCGCCCGCCACAGTGCGACCAATAAATCACTTCTTCACGCCACCGTCGTCCACTTAATGACTTTTTCATACGATGACGTAGGGACCCGTAAACCTATGGTAGTAGTAATCGTAGGAAGTTTTCACGGACATCCTCGCCAATTAACAGGAAGGCTGTGCTGTGCACCGTGTCTGTACCTTTGTGTTTATTTGTTCTATTGTGTGTCTTTCTGTGTGTGTATGGATCTTTGTTCGTGTGTGCGTGTGTGTGTGTGTGTGTGTGTGTGTGTGTGTGTGTGTGTGTGTGTGTGTGTGTGTGTGTGTGTGTCAACCATACCAACTACAATCAATAATAACGGCCATCTTTACTTTTTAAGCTTTTCATTTGTAACCCGTATAATGAACGTGAATAAGCCACAACGACCTCTATAGACCACTAATAACCTCCAACCACCCTTTCTCAACTAGTTTCACTAAGCCATACCCACTACATTCAATAATATCGGCCATATTTAATTTTTAAGGTGTTCATTTGTGATCCGTATGATGATAGTGAATTCATCAATACAACACTCTAAAGACCACTAATAACCGCTACCAACCCCGCGCTCCCCAACTCATGAGCGGTCTTTTTATTTTCATTTTTATTTATTTTTATTTTTATTTATTTTAATTTCTTTTAAATTTTATTAATTAAAATATACACACATAAACACACACACACACACACACACACACACACACACACACACACACACACACACACACACACAAACACACACACACACACACACACACACACACACAATTTAAAAAAATAAAAATATAAAATTCCCAACATTTTTTTTTCATTCACCAACATTTCCCAACTTCAAATTCACACCCCAAAATAAAAAATAAATACAAAATTTAAAAAACAAAACCATTTCCCCGGTTCGAACCGCCGACCCGGAGGATTACCCCCAGTCCTCTTCCCTGAAAAGTAGCATACCTTGTCCCTACAGTACTACTCACGTGCAAATACGAGGGTAAATGGAGATACAACATGTGTAAATGCGCATGTCATGGGTGCAGTGATGTCATGTGTGGAGTTTCTGTCAATATTCTAAGTTCTAGAACAGAATAAATTCGTACGTAGCCATTATTTGTGGAGTTTCTGTCAATATTCTGAGTTATAGAACATACTAAATACGTACGTTGCCGGTATTTAGAACGCACTTTTGAACATAAGAAAATCTAAAATGCATCTCATGTTTTCGCAACATGTAAAACGGTGATTGCATGTCTCTCTCCGCGTCCGACACGCTGGTGGAATGTTGTGTTTCTCTTCTCCTTGGCGGGAAAACAAGGGTAGTTGGAAATACAACATGTGAAATCACCAGGGTAGTTCGGAATACAATTTGTGAAAACGTTAACTGTATAAATAGTTACAGATAGTCCCAGTGCAGATACTGTCAATAGCTTATGAAGCATAAGGCAGGGACACGTTATAGGCCACATGATAACGAGATGAAGAAACTAGTTCTCTTCCTCGGCATTTCCATTCCCAGACAATTTGCAGAACATTTCTGACAATTAATTACATCATTGTTTTAGCAGGTCTTTTGCAGAACATCGCTGTCATTACGACAAGACTGAAGTACTGTAATCCTCTCCTTCCAGAAACTACAAGTTCTTTTACTTTTCTCAATAAATCGCTGTACCTCACTGCATGACTATGACAGCGGCGGACAGGGACGACGACTTAGTTGTATTAACAATTATTGCGCACCGAAAAAATTACTACTTTCTGAAGTATGCTGAGAACGGCAGGGTGCTGATACGAGGTAACCGAGTGCAATGATGTATAAATTTAGTCGATAAATTCAAGCTAAAGCCTTTTGTAGATTTCGTGTTAATACTCTAAGATCGAGGCCATAGGAGATACATACCGCGTCACTTCGGGAAACACACTTTGCATAACCATTGCCATGGACATGCATACACTTCAGACCTACGCAACAACCACGCTGCAGAATGCACGTCTGTCCAGCGTCAAGACAATCTGTGGGCAACACGTTCCTCTTGGCCACTTTGAAAAACAGAAGAGCAGCCGGGAAAACAACATGTGAAAACACGAGGAAGGCCCCGAAATGTATCATGGGGGAAGACGCGGATAGATAGGAGTAAAAGATGTGAAATTACGATGGTAGATGGTAACACAATATGTGAAAATATCAGGATAGGTGGGAATACAACACGTGACAATACGAGGGTAGATGAAGATACAAGATGTGTAAATGCGCGTGTCCTGGATGCAGTGATGTTATTTGTGGAGTTTCTGTCAATATTCTAAGTTATAGACCAGACTCAATGCGTACATTGCCAGTACTTGGATAGCACTTGTTACCCTTTGAAAATTCGTAAAATCATCTCATGTCGTCACAACAAGTAAGAGCTTGACATGTCTCTCCCTTTTTTACGACACGCTAAGTAGGGAATGAGGGTAGTTGGGAATACAACATGTGAAAACACGAGGGTAATTGGGAATACAACATGTGAAAACACGATTGTAATTGGGAACACAACATGTGAAAACATTAACTGTATAAATAGTTACAGATAGTCCCAATGCAGATACTGTCAAAAGCGTGTGAAGCCACATGATAACGAGATGAAGAAACTAGTTCTCTTCCTCGCCGCTTTTCATTCCCAGACAATTTGCAGAAAATCTCTGACAATTAACTACATCACAATTGTAGGGGGTCTTTTGCAGAACATCGCTGTCATTACGACAAGACTGAAGGACTCTCGATCCTCGTTCCAGTTCATCTGTCTCGTGCATTTTGGTGCCAGTGATGTCTTTAATTTCCCGTTCCACTTCCTTGTATTTGCCTGCACATCTCTCTTCTACCAGGAACCATGCTTATACGTGCTGTTGGTTTGTCAGGACTGCTGGTGTTCCATTTTTCACATGGGATAGTGAGTTTTTTGTGAGATATTTACTGGCACGTGAACGGAGCATTAAGGTGTGACTTTTTACCATTAAGTTGGAAGTGCGATTAGTGACTAACGACAGTTCTTTATAAACCAGAGAATCCGGCCCTCACTGTTCTCCGAACAAAGTTCATACGGACACATAATCAGATTAGTAATTAAAAAAACCATTATTATTAGAACTCTTCGCATGTTGTTTTATATGAGGACGGAGCCCGTAAGGGAATGTCCCGAGTGCTGTGATGACGTTTCATGACCCAACTCTAATCCTACACCACTATAAAGTTTAACTGGTTACGTGCCATGGGATAATTAATCGTCTTAAGCAACTTTCAATATCTCCCATGGGCTTATATATAGTAGTTTTCCCTATATAACCCCCTTTAATTTGATAAATAATACAACATGTCTGCTACCATATTAGCAACTTTAAAGTCATTACTGTGACACACCCGTGCTTCCTAATTTCCGCCGTCCATTTTTGTTTGATCCAAACCCACTTTTTGTTTGGCACTGAATCTGTTAATATGGCCAGAGAATTTCACTTGCCCATATATTATACTATTTAATCAAAGATGAAAAACATTCTGACCAATAAAAAGATGTCAATTGAAACGAGAAAAAGAGTGTTGAGGCGGTACATAGAGCCTGTTCTTTTGTATGGATGTGAAACTTGGACAATGTGCAGTCAAGCTGAAAAACATTTGATGGCTACAGAAATTTGGTTTATGAGGAAAATGCAAAGAGTACCATGGACAGATAGAATAACCAATGACCAAGTACTACAGGAGACACATGAAAATCGTAGGCTGATTAGAAAAAATAGACGAAGACAGTCAAAATTGTTTGGACATGTTATGAGGAGAAATGGATTGGAGAACTTATTGACAACTGGCAAGATCGAGGGGAACAGACCAAGAGGAAGACTAAGAGGAAAATACCTGGATGGCTTGGCCACGTGGCATGGGCGAGACAGGAACACTGAGCTCATCCACGACTCTGGTGATCGAGTGAAATGGCGAGTCATGACCGCCCACGCTTTCCGGCATGGCACATGATTGATTGATTGATTGAATCATATTGCTATTGGGCAATATCATGGACACTGTTTGGTGGCTTTTAAAGAAAAGGGCATCCTCATGTGTGGAAATGTCCCAACTGCAGTAATGTCGATTCTTAATTGCAATATTATGTCAATATTCTAATATCAAGACACGACCGAGATACGTACGGGGCCGTTACACCTAGGAATTTTACGATCGTCCCATAGGCAGCGCATGGTTCCACAACATGGATGATTATCGCAAATGCCTCCATGCTTCGTACATGTTGATTGCCTGTCTCCAGCTTGTGATAGCACGGCTGTGGTCGGGAATACATGTGAAAACACAAGGGTAGTAGAGAATTTCGCATTTTATAACTCCATGATAGCAGGGAATACATGTGAAAATATGAGGGTAGAAGGCAATACATGTGAAAACACGAGGGTAGCAGAGTATGCATGGGAAACACGAGGGCAGTAGAGATTAACACATTTTAAAACTCGAGGGTAACAAGGAATACAGGTGAAACACGAGGTAACAGGGAATAGCACATTTTTACACTCAAGGGTAGCAGAGAATACATGTAAAACCAGGAGGGTAACGGAATAATTAGTATGAAAACTGGCACTTTTAAAAATCGAGAGTAGCAGGGAATACACGTGAAAACACGAGGATAGCAGGGAATAATACTATGAAAACTCGAGGGTAGCAGAGAATACAATGTGTGAAAACACGAGGGTAGCAGAGAATACAAAACACGTGAAAACACGACGGTAGCAGGGAATACATGTGAAAACGCGAGGGTAGCGGGGAATACAACATGTGAACACATGAATGTCACTGGGAATACAACATATAAAATCTCGAGGGTAGCAGGGAATACATGTGAAAACTTGAGGGTACCAGAGAATACACGTACAAACACGAGGGTAGCAGGGAATACATGTGAAAACTCAAGGGTAGCAGGGAATACACGTGAAAACACGAGGGTGATCGGGAATACATCATGTGAAAATATGAGTGTTTCCGGAAATAAAATATGTGAAAACACGAGGATGGGCGGTAATACAACATGTGAAAACACGAGTGTGGCCGGAATTACAACATGTGAAACCAAGAAGGTAGTCGGGAATAAAACATGTGAATTATAAAAAGTTCTCAAGGTAGCCCATGGAAGATAGTGCAAATGGGGCGCGAACCATGTCATATCACACATTCTAGGTCATGTCGTGATGGCATGACGTGACCAATTCTTTTCTACCTCACTTGTTCTTCCTGGACATTTCCCAGAACAAGTCTGAAAATCGCCTTCATAATTGTATCAGGTCTTGCGCGGTACATTGCTATCATCACAGCCAGACCAAAAGACTCCAGCCTCTTATAGTTTCCCCGTCTCCTTCATGTTCTCTCCCAATATGGTTTTAATGTTCTGTGTGTGGTACCTCTGGTAAGGATGACTGTCATGCCCTTTTCAGGGCCCATTCCCCACAAGTCCAAGCCTGCCATTCAATTCACGCTTGTGGCTCCTAGTAGCTGTCAGCATACGACAGCGCCCCCCCCCCCCCCAGACAACGACTGTGACTGGCTGACTAAACCAGGCGGGGGTAACCGATTCGGCGTTGAACCAATCGGTGAACTAGGGTATGCCTACTCAGCATGTAAAGACAGGATTCGGCAGACTGCGCTGAAGAAATCATTGATGATTCAACGGGAAAGAAGGCGTTTACCTGCAAAGCGTTGTGGAATGTAATGAGCAAAGCACGTAGAGCACTCTGGTCATCCACTGCACATGTATTCGTCTCCAGTCGTCTTGACTTGTCCTGCCACTGTACTCAGATGGATCCAGGCAAGAGAGGATGGTCGACGAATTGCGCAACTGTTCATCACTTTAATCCAATTCATCGTGCAAGTCATTTTTCATCCATCATCCCTTCTGGATGAATTGATTGATGATCATCATTCTTTATGGACAAACAACAAACAACGTTCTATGTCCACTTTCGAGTTGAGTTGAGTTGAGTTGAGTTGGATTGAGTTGAGTCAAGAACCGAAATCACAATACTCCCATATGTGCTCCGTCCTCATCTCCAACAGCCAACCAAGTGTCCCAGTATTAATGGTATCAGTGGCAGTCTGATTATGTGACCATCTGGCCTCTCCTCGGAGTCCTGAGTGACGATCTAATCCTCTTGTCACTCCCTGCAGCACCATTCTCACCAAGCCATGATGATCTATATGTTCTCCTGCACTATACATACGATCCCAAAGGGCCACTATCATGTCTGCTTTATTATGTACTAATACTCCACCGAGCGGAGCGGATCCAGCCAATCTGTCGGCTTGCTCGTTTCCCATCACACCAGCATGCCCTTGGGAAAAATCGGACAGATGCTCACTATTCTTTTAACCTTTAAAATAGTAAAGCATTTCTGTTTCCTGGACATAACACTGTTCATGAACAACTTTGCTCCGATGTTCAGATCACGACGAATGTTTTACATTTTCTTGGTCGACGGTCTTCCTTGCTGCTGCTGCTTTGATGACAACATGTGCTCAGGCCCCGTTCAAATGTCGGTCTGTCGACCAGTTATCAATCAATCAATAAATTAATCAGTCAATCAATCAATCAGGTGCCGTTTCCACATTAAATGTTGACTGCAATGGATCTCCAACACTGTCTGCCTTTCGCCCTGACTGTACATTCTGTCAAAATGTTGTTCGTCTATCTCTTGATGTTATTTTTCCACTTGTATCGTTGTCTACCTCTTGCTAGCCTGCCTTCAACCGTACCATCCAGTATGGGTTTTATAAGAGTGTTATGTCTTTTAACGTGGCCGAAATATTTCACTTGTCTCCTTTTTGCTTATGCGTCTGTATATCCACATCTCCAGGGCCTCTATTCGACTTTCTAATTGCGTGATCACTGTCCAGGCTTCCGCGCCATTGGCGCCTTATGGTGTTTCTTATCTTCTAGCTGGAACAGAGCTGCGTGTTTCGCTTCTTTATTCCCTAGCGTGTCTGGCTTGATGTTGATTACATCTTTGCTGCTGCTTTCCATGTCCGGTCAAGTTCGTGCACTTGTAAGGCCTGGTGTTGTTAGACCTCCCCCCCCCCCCATCATCCCCACCCACCCCACCTATCTCATGATGTTCTTTTTTTTTCTTTTAAAGAATCATTATTATTAGCACTCATCGGTCTTCTGTAAATCTTTCTGTAACATTGCATTTCAAAAGTTACAGTGTCCATCTTTAGCGATTGCCAAATTATCCCTGATTGGCACTCATACGCTGGGACAGGATATATGCTCGTCCTCTGCATTGTTTACTTTTATTGGTTTGATATTGTTGTACCAGAGGTCTGCGTGGCTGCGGGGTTTAAACTTCCGGTGCCCTGACGCCGGGGTACGGGGTTAATTCTCTACACTGGTTAGTTGGATTTCAATGGTGACTTTTCGTTGAAAACGCAATGGCAAACTACTACTTCTTCTTCTTCTTCTTCTTCTTCTTCTTCTTCTTCAGCATTCCGAGCCATTGAGGTTCTTCCATTCTTTCTATATGCCCCAGCCATTGCAGTCTATTAGCCTTCATGATACCAGTGATTAGCGGGGACTTAAACAGATCATAAATGTCTTTGTTGCTTCTTCTTTTCCACTCTCCACTTTGTGTATCCCTAATGGGCCCAAAGATGCGTCTTAAGACTTTGTTCTCAAAGGTTTTTAACAAAGCTTCGTCTCCTTTAGTTGTACTCCAGGTTTCAGAGCCACACAGGACAACTGATCTGCAAACTACTGCATTTAAAATCGCCTAGAAAATTAACCTTGTGATTGGGGTCTTGCCAAGAACAAGCAACATGTTAAAAATAAATGTGTTGTGCTAGAGGCTGTTAATGTTTTTTAACCTCCGCATTCCACGTGACTGACGGCGATTGTTGTGAGTGTCCAATATGATGATGAATATGATGATGGTGGTGAGACTCCGCGTGGTGGTGGTGGAAGGCTATCCTCCTCAGAGCTCTTTTGAACAGTGCCCTTGTTTCTAAAAGATGAAACACAATCTGTCATTACTGCCCATAGTACCTTGCTGTGTAGTACAGGTAGGGAAGGGGGCGGGATCTTGAGCAGAGGATTTAAGGCCGCCTGGTTAGTGCAGTTGCCGTGAACTGTGCAGTTTAAGGTTTTCTTGTTTTCCCCCAGAAGAAGTTACAAATCCCACGCCTGCTCGAGGATTCGATCCCGGGTCTCCAAAATGGAAACCCTGTGTTTTAGCCACTCGGCCAGACTCTACTCTTTGGAAAAGATAATTCTCCCAGAGCTGCGGATTACATGATTGTCTCAGTGAGTATTAATCACCAAACCTTCACATCTTCATGAATTATATACATAAATACATTAGGTTTGTCCAGCAATGGTCAGATTGTGCGCAGCACGGCTGCCCAGACAGCCACGACTAAGCGTCAACTGTGTCGAAGACGGGCGTGAATTTAGTTTGGTGTTTTCTTGTTGGTTAGTTGGCTGGTTGGTTGTGAACCCCCCGGAAGACCGTTTTAACTCTTAAATTCCATTTTATCTATTAAGTTCAATTTTAATTTTAAGTGAGCTGATGATCTAAGCTCTGCAAAGGACTTAATCTAACAGCGACAGGTTGGTGTGGAGTCTTCTTTTTCCCGACCCAGTACAAATGTACAGTCAGTACGTGGACTGTGCTGTAGAACTCCATTTCTCCATCTCCAAGACAAGAAGACAGAAGGGTGTGCCAGATCAGTACCGGAACTTCCCAACACAGGAGAAGCACATTAGGATGTCAACAGGTCATGGTTCGACACAGCACACACAGACTGGCTGGGAGGAGAGACATGAACGGGTTGGCAGAGGGAGAAAAAGAGGGACGGGTTGGCAGAGAGAGAAACAGATAGACTGGTTGGCAGAGAGAGAAACAGATGGACTGGTTGCCAGAGCGAGAAACAGATGGACGAGTTGGAACGTGGAGAAACAGGTGGATAGGGTTGGCTGAGGGGAAAACAACTGGAGGAGTTGGTTGATGGAGACACAGTTTGAGAGGTTGACAGAGGGAGACACAGTTGGGGGGGGGGTGGCAGAGGGAGACACAACTGGAAGGGTTGGCAGAGGAAGACACAACTGGAAGGGTTGGCAGAGGAAGACACAATTGGGTGGGGGGGTTGACTGAGGGAGACACAACTGGAAGGGTTGGCAGAGGAAGACACAGCTCAAAGGGTTGGTAGAGATAGACACAGCTGGAGAGGTTGGCTGATGGAGACATAGCTGGACTGGTTGGCAGAGGGAGACACAGCTGGAGGCGTTGGTAGAAAGAGACACCACTGGAGGGGTTGGTGTCTCCAGATCATGATGGAAGTAAGCACACACAGACGGGCTGGCACTGGGTTGGTGTCTACTCCACGGGATGGATGTGAGCACACACTGACTGGTTGGCACTGGGTTGGTGCCCCACCACATGATGGATGTAAGCCCACACAGACGGGCTGGCACTGGGTTGGTGTCTACTCCACGGGATGGATGTTAACACACACAGACGGGCTGGCACTGGGTTTGTGTCTCCACTCCGGTATAGATGTGAACATACATAGACTGGCTGACACGGGGTTGGTGTCTCCACTCCGGTATAGATGTGAGCATACATAGACTGGCTGACACGGGGTTGGTGTCTCCACTCCGGGATAGATGTGAGCATACATAGACTGGCTGACACTGGGTTGGTGTCTCCACTCCGGGATAGATGTGAACATACATAGACTGGCTGACACGGGGTTGGTGTCTCCACTCCGGGATAGATGTTAACACACACAGACGGGCTGACACCGGGTTGGTGTCTCCACTCCGGTATAGATGTGAGCATACATAGACTGGCTGACACTGGGTTGGTGTCTCCACTCCGGTATAGATGTGAGCATACATAGACTGGCTGACACTGGGTTGGTGTCTCCACTCCGGGATAGATGTGAGCATACATAGACTGGCTGGCACTGGGTTGGTGTCTCCACTCCGGGATAGATGTGAGCATACATAGACTGGCTGACACTGGGTTGGTGTCTCCACTCCGGTATAGATGTGAGCATACATAGACTGGCTGACACTGGGTTGGTGTCTCCACTCCGGGATAGATGTGAGCATACATAGACTGGCTGGCACTGGGTTGGTGTCTCCACTCCGGGATAGATGTGAGCATACATAGACTGGCTGACACGGGGTTGGTGTCTCCACTCCGGGATAGATGTTAACACACACAGACGGGCTGACACGGGGTTGGTGTCTCCACTCCGGGATAGATGTGAGCATACATAGACTGGCTGACACTGGGTTGGTGTCTCCACTCCGGTATAGATGTGAGCATACATAGACTGGCTGACACTGGGTTGGTGTCTCCACTCCGGGATAGATGTGAGCATACATAGACTGGCTGACACTGGGTTGGTGTCTCCACTCCGGGATAGATGTGAGCATACATAGACTGGCTGACACGGGGTTGGTGTCTCCACTCCGGGATAGATGTGAGCATACATAGACTGGCTGACACTGGGTTGGTGTCTCCACTCCGGGATAGAAGTTAACACACACAAACGGGCTGACACGGGGTTGGTGTCTCCACTCCGGTATAGACGTGAGTATACATAGACTGGCTGACACTGGGTTGGTGTCTCCACTCCGGGATAGATGTGAGCATACATAGACTGGCTGGCACTGGGTTGGTGTCTCCACTCCGGTATAGATGTGAGCATACATAGACTGGCTGACACGGGGTTGGTGTCTCCACTCCGGTATAGATGTGAGCATACATAGACTGGCTGACACGGGGTTGGTGTCTCCACTCCGGGATAGATGTGAGCATACATAGACTGGCTGACACTGGGTTGGTGTTTCCACTCCGGGATAGATGTGAGCATACATAGACTGGCTGACACGGGGTTGGTGTCTCCACTCCGAGATAGATGTGAGCATACATAGACTGGCTGACACTGGGTTGGTGTCTCCACTCCGTGATAGATGTGAGCATACATAGACTGGCTGACACGGGGTTGGTGTTTCCACTCCAGTATAGATGTGAGCATACATAGACTGGCTGACACTGGGTTGGTGTCTCCACTCCGGGATAGATGTGAGCATACATAGACTGGCTGACACTGGGTTGGTGTTTCCACTCCAGTATAGATGTGAGCATACATAGACTGGCTGACACGGGGTTGGTGTCTCCACTCCGGGATAGATGTGAGCATACATAGACTGGCTGACACGGGGTTGGTGTCTCCACTCCGGGATAGATGTGAGCATACATAGACTGGCTGACACGGGGTTGGTGTCTCCACTCCGGTATAGATGTGAGCATACATAGACTGGCTGACACAGGGTTGGTGTTTCCACTCCGGGATATATGTGAGCATACATAGACTGGCTGACACGGGGTTGGTGTCTCCACTCCGGGATAGATGTGAGCATACATAGACTGGCTGACACGGGGTTGGTGTCTCCACTCCGGGATAGATGTGAGCATACATAGACTGGCTGACACGGGGTTGGTGTCTCCACTCCGGGATAGATGTGAGCATACATAGACTGGCTGACACGGGGTTGGTGTCTCCACTCCGGGATAGATGTGAGCATACATAGACTGGCTGACACTGGGTTGGTGTCTCCACTCCGGGATAGATGTGAGCATACATAGACTGGCTGACACTGGGTTGGTGTTTTCACTCCGGGATAGATGTGAGTATACATAGACTGGCTGACACTGGGTTGGTGTTTCCACTCCGGGATAGATGTGAACATACATACACTGGCTGGCACTGGGTTGGTGTCTCCACTCCGTGATAGATGTGAACATACATAGACTGGCTGGCACTGGGTTGGTGCCTCCACTCCGGGATAGATGTGAACATACATAGACTGGCTGGCACTGGGTTGGTGTCTCCACTCCGGGATAGATGTGAACATACATAGACTGGCTGGCACTGGGTAGGTGTCTCCACTCCGGGATAGATGTGAACATACATAGACTGGCTGGCACTGGGTTGGTGTCTCCACTCCGGGATAGATGTGAGCACACATAGACTGGCTGACACTGGGTTGGTGTTTCCACTCCGGGATAGATGTGAGCATACATAGACTGGCTGACACGGGGTTG
>OY992876.1:328340658-328455658 GCA_963921405.1 Cepaea hortensis | reverse complement strand
AGATGATTCTACTAAAGAAAACATCTTACAGCGCTGGTGCAAGTATCAAGAACAAACAAAACAAGCTGATCCACAACACGGCCATCTTCTTGTGTTATTGCCGGCTTGGCTTTCGTTTCTTGCGCTGGGAACTTCTTTCGGCTTTCTGTATGTTTCAGGAAGGGGATGGAGGGACGAAAAGGATATGTTGCAAAAATAAAGTCAGGAAAATTGTGTCTAGGGATATATTCTAAATAAGTGAACACAAACAGGGGACATTTCACTTAAGTAAAAACAACAGTCTATACAGTTCACGCTAGTAATTAACCAAACGGCACGTTCCACACACGTATTAATACCAATAGCACGGTTTACTTAAGTAATGATACCAACGGCACATTTGACCAAAGTAAAGACACCAATGAAACAATTCTCCCAAGTAAAGACACCAATGGTACAATTCACTCAATTAAAGACACCAATGGAACAATTCACTCAAGTAAAGACACCAATGGTACGGTACTTTGATGTACCAACATCAATGGCACAGTTCATTTATGTAACTGCACCAATTGTACAGTTTAGTTGTACAGTTCTGGTACCAAATCGTCCGCGTATCATTCCACAACCTCAACTCGGTATGTAAGAGAAATATGTCACATTAGTAAATTATATTTCTACGTCGTTGACATATTTGACACCGTTATAAATTACATTTTTACATCTTAACATATTTAATAAAGTTTTATATTATATTTCTACATATTGACATATTTGATAAGATGTAAATTATATTTCTACATATATGACACAGGTGTAAATTATATTTCCACATATTTGACTTATTTGACACAGGTGTAAATTATATTTTTACATATTTGTCTTAAATGATATAGTTATACATATATTTCTACATATTTAACTTATCTGACACATCTGTAAATAATATTTCTGCATATTTGACTTATTTGACACATCAGTAAATTATATATCTACAGTTTTGACTTATTTGACACATCTGTAAATTACATTTCTACATATTTGACTTATTTCACACAATTGTAAATTATATTTCTACATATTTGATTCATTTGACACAGCTGTAAATTATATTTCTACATATTTGACATATTTATAAATTATATTTCTACATATTTTACATATTTATAAATTATATTTCTACATATTTGACATATTTATAAATTATATATCTGCATATTTAACACATTTATAAATTATATTTCTACATATTTTACATATTTATAAATTATATTTCTACATATTTGACATATTTATAAATTATATATCTGCATATTTGACACATTTATAAATTATATTTCTACATATTTGACTTATTTGACACATCTGTAAATTATACTTCTATATATTTGGCATATTTGACACAGGTGTAAATTTTATTTCTACATATTTGACTTATTTGACATAGGTGTAAATAATATATCTACATATTTGACTTATTTAACACAGGTGTAAATCATATTTCTACATATTTGATTCATTTAACACAGGTGTAAATTATATTTCTACATATGTAACACGAGTTTAAATTATATTTCTAAATATTTTTTGACACGCGTGTAAATTATATTTCTACATATTTGATACAGTTGTAAATTATTTTTCTTCATATTTGACACAGGTGTAAATTATTTTTCTTCATATTTGACACAGGTGTAAATTATATTTCTACATACTTGACTTATTTCACACAATTTTTTTTACGAGGTCATTGTGGCCGATAGGTCTAGCGTGCTCGCGCTTAAATTCCCCGTGCTGTGACGGTGCCGTAAAGGGTTCATTCCAAACATCGACCAACTGGACGCACATGTTGATATCGCTTTTAAGAAAGCAATGGCAAACTACTGAAAGTAAAATTTTCTAGAAAATCAACCTGGAGTTGATCGCTACGTCCTGCCCAGGACGTGGGATATTTATTGCAATTTATATATTTTTTTATTCTGGGGTATTCCATCGAGGGGTTAGCAGCTTTCTCCGCTAACTTCGAATACTCTCGTCACGTGACGCGACGAGAATTAGCAGTGGTTCGAATCGCAAAAGTGACTTATGAGAGTATGGAGCCGGTCGCTCAGAAAGTCGTGGCGTGCTGATGAGCGTAATCTAGCCTAGGAATCAACATACAGCTGAAAGATGCTGGTGTTGACCGCAATATCCTGAAACAGGATGGAAACGCGGGGAAAAAAAAAAAAAAAAAAATTCCATCAAACATCTATACTTCACTGACAAGGACGAAACATTAGAATGATCACTGTGGGCTTTAAACGAGTTAAAAATTCTCTAGGCAGTATGGCATCTAAAAGAATATGCTAAATGGCTGATAACTGAGCACCTATGAGAATGCCTCTAGCGCTGTGATGCGAATTGTCATGAAGAAGCAACACTCCTCTAGTCAGCAGTCCTGGACGTTTTCTTCGAATTGCATCATAAAGCATCGATAGAACTTCATAGTACTTTTCAGAATTCACATTGTCAACTTTCTTCTTGAAATTGGTTAAAAGCACTACTTGACAATCCCAGAACACTGTCAGCATAACCTTCCCTGCTGATTTTTGGACACAAGACGAAGAAGGATGTTTCCATTGCATTGAATCCTGATTCGGGCTGGTATTCAGCATAAACAGGAAGCATTTCCTTATGAATGTCCTTTGCAGTCAGTCCTTTTGCCCACACAAAAAAACGCACAACAGCACGTTACTCTTTGGTTGTACTCTCTGTAAATACAGTCGCCATTTTGTTTATGCACTGCGCATGCGCATGAGACACCTAGCGCCACCTGACGAACGGGAATATAAACTTCGATGTTGCTGACATCTAATGACATCTGTAGAAATCACCAACCACATTTACCTGCCATCCCAAAGAACTGTGAGACTTACTTATTGACTCGTCCTCGTATTTATAGAAAGTGTGACACTGGAATAAAAATATGTAAAACTTCGCGAAAATTTTCAATATCTTCTTATTGCCACGTCTTCGATGAATGTAGTTTTGAAGACAACATGGAAATAATTAGTACTTATTCTATAGTAGTATATCTAAACCTACAGAGAATAAGTTAAACTCACAAGTATTTTAACGCCTATGAAATCAGCAGGAATACCGACACCGATGTTTACCAATTGGATGCAATTTTAACAGTACAACATGAACAGATCGGATGGGACGTATTACTTTATTAGGTTGTTATTCCCCAGAGCTATTCATGAGGGACTGTAATTTATGAGGGTAAGGAAATAAATATATCAGAAAATTATATAAGAAGGTTGAAAAATGATTGTTAGTAGTTCATAAGTGGGGACTTAATGTGTCATAAACATCTAGTTTTATGTCTCTGTTTGGAGGTAATTGTCCCATCGAATGCACATGCGCATGCAAAGCACGTGGCGTTGAAAATTTCGCCCAACTAAAAGTTTGCAACCCTGAAGAACAGCGTGCTGTTGCGAGGTTTCTTTCTTTCTATCTTTCTTTCTTTTTTTCCCCAGAGTGCTTACTGCAAACAACTGAGCGTATTCTTGCCAAGAAATCAACAATCAGCTGAAAGATGCTGATGTTGACAGCGATGTCCTATAAAGGATATGTGAACGAAAACAAAACTACGAGGACTTACTGCCAAAGTTTTTCATAAGAAAATGTGTCCAGCCTGTGGCAGAAAGTGTATGTTGCGGAAAGTGTAGACAATACAAAATAACACAAAGCAATGCAGCTTTTTTTTCCTACCCACTTTACAGGACATCGCAATCAACACCAGCATGTCTGCCGCTATGATCTCTTGGCAAGTTTACGTACATTAGTTTGCCATTGCATTCTGAACGACCGGCACCGATACCAACGCGAAACTAACGCAACGAGGTCTGCTGCCAAATCGTGCGCAGCTGTGTTTCGAACACGGTTATACGAGATTACGAACCGCGTCCGCAAACCCTTCGTCACGGAAAATGGCAATGCACTGTTGGTGTTATTGTTGCTTTTGTTGTTATTGTTATTGTCGTCGTTGTTGTTGTTGTTGCTGCTGCTGCTGCTGCTGCTGTTGTTGTTGTTGTCTTCGTCGTCGTCGTCGTCGTTGTTGTTGTTGTTGTTGTTGTTGTTGTTGTTGTTGTTGACGACGATGGTGATGTTGAATATGTTGTTGTTGTTGCTGTTGTTATTGTTGTTGATGCTGTTGTTAAAGTTGTTTATGGTGTTGTTGGGTATTGTTGTTGATGTTGCCGTTATTATTTTTAATTATTGTTGTTGCTATTATTGTTACTGTTGTTATTATTATTGCTGCTATTGGTGTCATTATTATTGTTGGCATTATTATTGTTTTAAGTGATGTTGTTATTCTTGTTATTCTTATTGTTGCTATTCCTAGTTTTATTGTTACTGTTCTTATTATTACTGTTGTTATTGTTACTGTTTTTATTATTACTGTTATTATTACTATTGTTGTTATTATTGCTGTTTAAGATTTGCCTTTTCAGAGATACGTGCATGAAATAATGTATTTTAGAAGAAAGACGAGAAGATAAGAAGGCTAGTGTGTTAGGCGGATCTGCTCTCACAATCCTTAGCTATTTAACAATAGAGTTCGTCTGTTTATTCGTCTGCTCATTTATGTGTTCTTTCGTTTGTTCGCATGTTTCATATGGAATCACACATTTGTCATTGAAGAAGCACTGTCGTCATTTGAAGAGGGCAGGTTCGACTCTCAGTGTTACCACTCGATAGCTCTCACTGTGTATTGTCTAGTATGTCATCTCATCTCTATTATTTTCCTCTACTTATCTATCTACGGTTTCCCACGAGGAAGGACGCGTTTGTGTGGTCTCCTCCTTTTTGGATTAATTTTCCTGTTTATCTACATTCGTACGCAATGGATTTTATATGGTTGTGATCACAATGATGCCGTTCAACTGTTGAACTTGTTTTAAAGTTGCTATATGTGTAGTGTTAAATATAAGTTAGATATAAGTGCTAATAATATTGTATTCAATGACACTATGGATAAATTATTCATGGAACAGCGGCGCGTCAGTGATAGCTTGAACTAGCCAATCACATCACTTGGATTTAAACCGTGGACGGCGCTACAATGTTTCCGTGTGTGTTGAAACGTAATATTATGAAAATATCATGTCTGTCGAGGAGGGAATTTCTGTGCTGGAGTTAGTGGGAGAAAGGGGCCGAAGTAGATCTGAGGGTCGAAGTGGATTACGATCTGCAGTAACAAGAAACTACACACTCAACAAAGAACGGGCAGTAAAAAGCAAACTTAAGAACTGTTTTAGCTCGCCATCGCTGTCAGTTAAATGTATGGATGACGGTAAATGCATCTCTATCACATTCAACAATACAATACATTACGAGGCATTTCGAACATGCCTGATCAATTATTACCACGAAGCCAAAGTTGATTATAGAAAAGACCGACAAGGAGCGGAGGTGGAAGTCAAAATATCATCTCCCATACACACATTGCATTTATACAACACGCAAAATAAAATTTTAATACAAGGGGGCAAATGCCGTCATGTCTGAGTGGCTCGCGACACAATTCGTCGAAATTGAACAGGCAGCACTTAAACTGACAAATGACTCACTAAACTCACCTGCCAATTTCAGCACGCTAGTGTCTGCCGTAAAACCAACACAGCCTACAGCGGTCACGCTATTGTCAGACAGAACCATAAAATCAACACAGCATGCAGCGGCGGTCGTTACAGCATCAGGCGATAGTAACAACATACTCCAACATGCCACGACTCAACACACCAGCAGCTCGAACTCAGCTTCTTCTAACCTACCAGTGTTGCTAGCCATTGAATACCCGATGGGGAGCCTAGGGGACAGTATACAACCAAATGAAAACAATTCAAACCAACTTGAGGTTGCACCACCGATACTAGATGAAAGCCCAGCTACAAATCAACACTCATGCGGATGTCAGCAGCACATTGAAAGGTTAGAGGCAAGTTTGAAGGTACTTTTAGACGCCGCCTCTGACAACACAGACAAGATCGCCAGGATCACTAATGACTATATCAACCTCAAGTCAGAGGTCGCTCTCCTGAGAGAGGAAAATGATATTCTAAAACACACTATTGATCAGCCAGCACAGACTAACAGCTTCGAAACAACACAACCATCCCTGGAAGCGCCAACTATACAGCCAACGAATACACATCAACAAACAGACAAAGCCATTGAACAGGACTCGACATTTCCCATAGAAGTGAAAGTCAGCAATCGATTTGAACTACCAAAAGAGCAATTGGTAAGCGGCAGTCAGTACGACGAGACATTGCCGACAGACAACCCGCCTATTCAAGAAACGGCTGGTAACCGGCAAGAAGGCAGTCCACAGTCGGATAATTATCAATGGCAGAATCAACGTGCAAGACGTACCAGAAGCCAGTACATACAGAGACTACCAACTGACTGCACCCACTTGATAATTGGCGACTCCTTGATGAAAAGCATATACAGTGATCGTATGTCCTCATCACACGCCGATATAGCTACAACAATTCCACTTCCAGGTGCAGGGTTAGACAGTCTAACAAACAGTATACGTAGAATGGAAATCAACGAAAGCGTGAAGAGGATTACAAAACATATAGGAATTAATGACACTATGAGAAACCAAAATATTACCATTTCTCAGTTACGAAAACTACTAGACTTATTACGCCATAATTTTCCAAATTCTAAAGTGTTTTTCTCTTCCATCATACCACCATGTTATGGCACCGAACGTCGACTAGCCGACATAAACAACAACACCCTAGAGAAATTCTGTACTCAGTATAATGTACACTTTATCAACAACACACCATTTTTTACATCTCAAAGAGGCGCGCCAAAGAAACGACTGTACAGTGACCAGATCCACGCATCCACATTAGGTTATAGCTTCCTTGCTAAGAATATCAAGTATCCGGAGAGGGCACAAAACAAGACCAACACACAAACACGACGAACATTGACTACTGAAGCCAGTCGAAATATCCCCATCACCCCGGATAAACGTCAGCTGACGTCTGACCCCCGAACGCGTGCTATTCAAGGTGCACACATGCTACCAAGAATAAATCAACATCTCCTTCCTACCCCCACCCTCACTCATGAAGGAAATAACTACCAGGAAGATTTCCCTAACCTCACTTCCAACGAACCCTCGTTGCAAGCAGCGGTACACACGCACGGCAGTAATACCACCTTGACACACCAAGATCAAGACAACTATGGGCTCCATAGCAGACAACAAGAGGTTCCGCATCACCAAATTCACGCCAGCAATGAGCGAACAAGTAGGCAACAACAGGTTCTGCATCACCAAGTTCACGCCAGTAATGAGCGACCAAGCGGACAACAACAGGTTCCGCATCATTGGAGTCCAGAACTTCTATACTTGATGCGATTTAGTCCTGCCGCACTGAATCAAGCCCTTATGATGTCTCTACAATACAGACTTGTGTGATAGGATACGTATTAAAAACGGAACCCTATATGAATTGATACAAGCAACAGAGCTTCCTCCTTGAACTTTAATCGCTTACTGCTTAACGTTTTATTTCCCGTGTGGGATACACCGCTTTAAACAGAGACATTGACTTGTATAGTCATTTATTAATTCTTTTGGATAACAGTTGGCTACTTAGCATGTGAAGTAGTTTATTTCAGTTTAATTATTTGTTGTATGTTCTTTAATTCGTTTTGTTCCGTGTTTGCATTATATTCGTTGGTCTAATTAGTTATATCGTTATAATACTGTCATTTACTTATCGATTTGTATTACTGATATTTTGTAAGTTAATGTAATTGTGATTTTTTATTATCTTGTATTTTTGCTTAACTTTGACTAATTTACACTTTCTTCGTGGATATAATGTCTGAGAAGTGGCAACACTGGCTCAATGAGTCAGGAATACGCCTTGGACATTTAAACATTTGCAGCTTATTTAACAAGCTAACAGTAATTTCTTAATCAAAATTTTCATTTATTCGGCCTTAGTGAAAGTAGACTTAATGATAAAATGTCAGATGAGGACATCTCTATTAAAGGGTACAAAGTTTTTAGAAGGGATCCCTGTAGGAAACAAGAGACAGGCATAGTAACCTATGTTTCTAATTTACTAAATGCTCACCGTAGGCTAGACTTTGAAACTTGCGAAATAGAATGTATTTGGTTAGAGCTGAAACTTCAAAACCGCACACCCCTGATAATTGGCTACCTCTATCGAAATCCCAGTGCTGGACACGTCTGGTACGAAAACTTCACTACCATGATGGACGTGGTTTTCGCTTCCGGGAAGGAAATTATACTTCTCGGAGACTTTAATATTGACACCAACAAATCCAACATAATATGGGGAAATATAATTGCATCATACAATTTCCAACAAATAGTACAACAAGCTACTAGAGTAACAAAGTCATCTTCAACAGTCATAGATCACATTTATGTAACTTGCTCAGACAACATCATAGAATGCACCGTACCCAATTGTGCAATGAGCGATCACTACCCAATATGCTGCACGTGGTCTAAAAAATGAATTAAAACTCCTAAACATAAACACATAAGTGTAAAATATAGAAGTTACAAAAATTTCAACCAAAACGCATTTTTACAGGACTTGCTCAGTTCACCTCTAGACAATGTTTATCAGCTTTCTGACCCGGATGATGCTCTGGAATTCTGGATGAAAACATTTATTGATGTTTTTGATAGACATGTGCCAGTCAAGGAAGTTCGAGTAAAACACCACGTCAAGCCACCTTGGATCACTCAGGAAATACTTGAAATTATGAGAGATAGAGATAAAGCACATAAAAAGCGGGATCTCAGTGCATGCCGTACTCTTAGAAACAAAGTCCCATATACCATACGACGGGAAAAGAAAAATTACTTTAAGAACTTAGTAATGGATAAAACAAATAGTAAGGATATATGGAAGGCAATTAACACCTTGACAAACAAGTATAACTTCCGCAATTCTTTACCATCAAATCATATTACATGCGACCAATTCAGTGATTTTTTTCAAACTGACATAGACCAGATGAAGGCTTCAATACCTAATTCTCCTTGCAACTTATCTTTATTGTCATCGTTTTGCGAGAATAGATGCTCCAGCGATATTCTTTCCGACATACCGCTAATGACAATCACTGAAGTATTCACTTACCTCAGTAACCTAAAAAAACACAACCTCATCTGGGTTAGATGGAATCAGCAACAGGATTCTCCGTTGTGCTGCGCCAGTGATCTGTATATCACTAACCTATGTATATAATCAGTGTCTCACCAAAGGCCACTTTCCATCAGCTCTCAAAATCGCCAAAGTGTACCCTCTTCTTAAATCTGGTTCATTAGACAATGGTCTCCCGAACAATTACAGATCCATTTCTTTACTATCATCACTATCTAAGCCACTAGAAAAACACATCCATAAAGTAACATTACAGTATTTAATTCGCAACAAGCTTATTGTTGACAGCCAATCAGGATTTCGATCAAAATATTCTTGCTATACGGCCCTAACAAACATGATAGAAAATTGGCACCAGAATATAAACAACAACAGTCTATGTGGAACTGTGTTTATTGATTTCAAGAAAGCATTTGATATGATAGATCATCTTATTTTAATTAAAAAACTTGAGACAATGAATATTGGCCCTAATGTAGTCACTCTAATATCATCTTTTCTATCAAACAGAAAGCAAGTAGTATCACATAATAAATCTCTGTCTCAAACCACTACCTTCAATATTGGAGTACCGCAGGCTCTATTCTTGGCCCTCTACTATTTGCCATATATATTAACGATCTACCTTTGCATCTTTCGTCGTCCTGCGATCTATTTGCAGACGACTGTACAGTGTACACAAACGCTGAAAACTGTATTTTACTTGAGTCGTCTTTACAACAAGAATTAAATAATGTAGTTAGGTGGAGCTATTCAAACCGTATGCAAATTAACATCACTAAAACAAAATCAATGTTATTAACAACCAGACAAAGACTTCAGACTCTAAGCTCACACACAACACTTCAACTTCACATCGATAATATGCCAGTAGAAAGTGTAATTGAGCACAAAACATTAGGCCTAATCATTGATAGAAACCTAACCTTTAATTCCCACGTTCAAGTGCTCATTAAACAAACAGCGAAAAAAGTCTACCAACTCGCCAAAATTAAAAACTTCCTTGATGAGGACACAAGAAAACTATTCCATACTTCTCATATACAGACACACTTTGACTACTGCTCTACGATCTGGGACGGTTGTTCTAATTCAAACACCAAGCGACTTTACTCACTCCAGAAACGGGCCATGAGTCTAATTTATAGCAAACATTTAACTGACAATCCTAGCCTGTATAAACGCCTTCAGTTACTACCACTCCGTAAACGCCTGCTTTTCAATAAAGCTAAACTAATTCACAAAATCCTGCATCGGAATGCCCCAAATTACCTTTGGCCATTATTTAAATATAATGTTAGACACAGTAAACGTTTAAATATATTACACATTCCGAAGCCTAGGATTGACTTATACAAAACAAGCTTAACGTACTCTGCAGCTCAGCTGTGGAACAATCTTCCACAAGAAATCAAAGACATCACCAATCCCTTTTCATATAATCGCAAATTATTCGAACACTATCTCAATATGGATTACCTTCCCCCTTAATAATAGAGATAATAATAATAATAACAAAACCCTAGTATAACAGCCAGTCCCTTTTTGGTAGGCCAGTATATTCCACATGGCTAACAACAAGTGTCAGACCATTATCTAATATTACTGTGTCGTGTAGTTTTGATGTTCGCATTTTGCCCATGCCTTTATAATGCATAACCTTTATATTGCTGTTGTTCTCTGTTAGCCTTGAATGATGTGTGAATGAAATAATGTATGAAAGAGAGTGATAGAAGGACAGAATGTTAGACGGGCCTGCGTGCCCAATTCTTAACCCTTTGAAAATAAAGTTTGTTCGTTCGTTCGTTCGTGCCGATCAGTAGTAGAAATATATTTCTCAACTGTCTATTAACTGTCTTCTGCAGTTTTTATCGCGTCATAAATCGCATCGATAGAATTGATCCAAAACCCCTCTGTGTGGACATTTATGAACTCTACAGCGGTTGGCATGGTCCTTAAATCTGTGTTATTCTTTATGGTCATGGACGGTGCGAGATTGTGCCCAGCTGGCAGTTTGCACACGGCCTGCAAGCTGCCTCAGACGTCGTTAAACATGTTATAGCTACCTATTAAATGAATTGAATTGAATTGAATTGATGGTCGGGATTCTTTGGGGTCGTCTGTATAGTGCCGAAGAAAGATAGATCATCATGACCTGGAGATAATGGTGTTGTAGGGAGGGACCAGAGGATCTGGACGACACTTAAGACCCCGAGGAAAAGGTCAGACGGACATATAATCAGACTGCTACTGGTACCATTAGTATTGGGACTCTTCGCTGGCTGTTGAAGATGAAGACGGTGCACGTATGGGAATGTCCCGAGTGTTGTGATGTCGGTTCTTGACTCAGCTCATCTTATCTCATCTCAACTTATTAAATGCTGAGTATGGCAGAAGGAGTTAGTGTTCATTGGCAAAGAGGTTACGACCGCAATTCGTAATCCCGTATACCTCGTTCGAAACACAGCTGCGGGCGATTTGGAAGCAGATGGTCCTGCGTTGGTTTTCATACAATGGTATGAGTACCGGTCGTTCAGAACGCATTGGCAAACTATTGAACGTAGACTTGCCAAAAAATCACAAACAGACAAATAATGCTGGAGTTGACTGTGATGTCCTGTAAAGATGTGCAACTAACTATTTAACCCGACAGACCAGGAGCAATTGAATGCGAAGTATTTCGCACAATCACCCTAAAAAACCGCGTCATCAAACTTCTACTCAGAATTATCATAGGAAGAGTAAGAAGGAAAATAAAGATATCTATTGGAGGAGAACATTGTGGCTTTAGCATCCTGAACTTCCTCGGGAAGGCAGGACGTGTAAACGACTCAGGGGATGGATGTGATTCTGCAACTTTGATCAGGCTGCAAGAACTTCAGGTTAAGCGGGGTTAAACTAGATTAGAGCCTTGCGGGAAGCCAAAGCAGAACAGTCAACCAACACAGAACGGTGTCGTCATTCGCTACATGCTGAGGGAGATACTGGTGAGGGGATCTGAGCACTTATGGACTAACAGTGCGGTGTGCATGGCGGGTTGATCTGTTGACTAACTAACTAGTACGGATCTGTGGAAAGGAAAGGTACAAACAATGCACTATACTCATTATGATAGGGATCTCAGCAGAAACGCTGAGTTGAGTTAAGCTAAGAACCGGATCACTACATTCAGGAAATTCCCATAAGCGCTCCGTCCCCTCGTTCAACAGCCAGCGAAGAGTCATACTACTAATCGTTTCCACCGCTGAAGCACAGAAAGACATTTGTCCTTCATAGATCATTCCAATGATTTTGATAATGTATCAATCGATCGGGAGCTGTCTCCACAATGAAGGTTGGCTGCAATAGATCTCCAACACTGTCTGTCTCTCGCCCTGGCTGTACAATCTGTCGGATTGCTGTTCGTCCATCTCTTGGTGATATCGTTGTCTAGCTCTTGCTCGCTTACCTTCAACCTTACCCTTCAGTTTGGTTTTTATAAGAGTGTTATGTCTTTTAATGTGGCCGAAATATTTCACTTGTCTCTTTTTTATTTCTTTCAACTCTCTTTTCATTTCTAGTTTTTCTAGAACCTCTGTATTCGATTGTTTTTGTTTCCATTAAATACAACATATTCTTCTGTATATCCATATTTCTAGGGCTTCAATTAGACTTCCTAATTTCTTGTTCGTTGTCCAGGCTTCCGCGCCATTTAGTAGTGTTGAATATACATAATATTTGACAATTCTCTCTTTTTGATTTCTGTTTTATGTCTGCCATTATCTGTTATTTCATCAGCATGGAGTGGGGGTTACCATGGCAGATGTTTAACTCTTTGCTCTATTTTAACTCATGATGTACTTCTATCTGGATTTTGACGCTAATCAGTCTCTGCAATCAATACTGTATCATTTGCATATTGTATGCGTTTGAAGTTTTCTCCAATGCTAACGGCAAATCCCTAAGGGCAGAATGTCAGGCGGGCCTGTGTGCACCTTGAAAACAAAGTTCGTTCGTTCTCTTCTGCTCATAATAGATCTGAACCCCCATGTCCTTCCATGTCTGTATGAAGATGTTTCATAAGGATTCTCGTTTTCTTGTTGATGTAGTGTAGTGGACAGCGTGCTTGGCTGCCCTCTGCACAACGCCTCTAGACATCTCGGGTCGGAGCTCCCATATGTATGCCCTCTCCACTACACGCCTCGGGTTGGAGTTCCCCCAGGTTGCCCTCTTCGCTACACGTCTAGACGTCTCGAGTTGGAGTCCCTCCAGGGATACCGCGGAATCTCCTTGACAAAACATGTAAGCCGCCTGCATTGTACTCAGAATGTCATGGATTCCTTTCTAGACTCCGACATTCAGTTCATAGGTACAGTTTTCTAGCAAACTCCTGGGTCTCGTCGCCGGAACTATGGTGTTTGTACGTCGTGCGACACTTTGGGAAGACCGCTATAAGGAAATATATCGAGTCCCAATGGGATAAAAATCGGTGCAATAAGGTGGTCCTCTGTATTTAACCTACACCCCCTCCCCCACCCTTTTTAAATTTTTTTTTAACAATCCAATTCTTAACCCGAGTTGGTTTGTCCCACTGGAGTTTCCCTTCCAGTACTTTCAACATTGCCAGCCGCGGTCATGTAGTGGGTTTGTCCCACTAAAGTTTCCCTTCCAGTACTTTCAACATTACCAGCAGCGGTAATGTAGTGGGTTTGTCCCCCTGGAGTTTGCCTTCCAGTACTTTCAATATTACCAGCCGCCGTAATGTAGTGGGTTTGTCTCCCTGGAGTCTGCCTTCCAGTACTTTCAACATTGCCAGCCGCCGTAATGTAGTGAGTTTGTCTCCCTGGACTCTGCCTTCCAGTACTTTCAACATTGCCAGCCGCGGTTATGTAGTGGCTAGACGCTGGCTTGTCGACTCAGTGATCAAGGGTTCGAATTCGTATCGAGATGGATTTGTTAAAGGTGACCCAGGCTCCTAGGCCGAGCCAGACTAAAATAAATACCAGACATATCTTGGGGAGGGGGAGGGGGGTGAAGGCGACCTGTGGGGTACTGCCCACATCACTCACCGAGTGCCTTTTGGTCTATACAAGGGTGGGTCTAGCAATTTGTGCAAACTAAAATTTCAGACGTGTGAAAATGCCCTTTACTGTTTACTTTTCATGGCCCATATTGTGATGAGACTCTAAAAAATGCACATTTGCTTATTTTTCACCAATTATTTATTTCACTTATGCTTTAAACAACTTGTTTATTTGATCTCTTTTCTGTTAAGCTCATTCTCTCAAGGCTTCAATGACATCTCAAAAGCGTCCAAGTTGTTTTCATCATTGTCGTGTTTTAAAGTTCATGTTTCGTAGCCTTACGGTGCTACGGACCATATATATTTACTGATTATTCTCTTCTGCAACTCCTTACCGATTGTGTGTGTGTGTGTGTGTGTGTGTGTGTGTGTGTGTCTGTGTGTGTCTGTGTCTGTCTCTGTGTGTGTGTGTGTGTGTGTGTGTGTGTGTGTGTGTGTGTGTGTGCTTTCACTCGCTTTAAACTCAAGTGTAGACCATACACAAGCAACTACTTCTAGTGCACTGGACTGATTTTTCCGTGGGTATTTGGCTTTCTCTATTACCTGTGTCCGTCGCCATCAGCCGAACCCACTCCAACTTCAGAGGTACTTGCAATTTACGCTCCCAAATAACGGACGAGAAGTCAACAATTTTGTCCAGCTGACCGGTGTAGATATTGAACCGTCACCTCAGCATCAGCACACTGCATGTTTAATAATGAGAGCTCTTATGCATTCTGACATGCTGACCGTACTCTATATTAATGTTTATCGATGTTATAAATGTTTACTTAAAGTTTATAAACAACAACAACAAACGAAATGTAGACATTGAACGTTGTCACGAAGAAGACGCAACAATTAGGTCAACACAATTTAATGTGCACATGAAACACAAATTACGTAGTATAGGTCAGAGTTCAAAACTCAAGGGCACTTTGATTTGTTACAACCTGTATTGGTGCCAGATAGTGACGATAAACCTGGGATATCCATTATTTTGCAGGGATGAAACCTTCATTGTGACGACTTTGCAGAGACTTTATGGAGACTATTTATAATTTAAACAGAATTTATAGAAAATATATTGAGAATTCATAATAATTTCAAGAGAATATATGAGAAAAGTATAGATAGTATATTAACAATGTATAGAATATGTTCTGAGAATATACATAGATAATAAATACAGAAATATAGGGATTCTAATGAGAATGTACACATAATTGATGGGGAATTTATAAAGAATTTTAATAGAAAGTACAGAGTTTGTCAATAATTTATAGAGAATGTATAGATAATTTATAGAGAATTACAGAGAATGTATAGATAATTTAAAGCGAATGTATGGATAATTTATAGATAGTTTTTTAACAAATATATAGAGAGTGTATAGAGGATGTGTGGATAATTTATAGAGAATGTATAGAGAATGTGTGGATAATGTATAGATAATTTTTAAAGAATGTATAAAAACGGTGGGGATAATTTATAGATACATAATTTATACAGAATGTATAGATAATTTGTAGAGAATGTATAGATAATGTATAGAGAATGTATAGATAATTTGTAGACAATGTTTAAAGAATTGATACTGTACTGAGAATTTACGCAGATATAAACAAATAAAGTGGTGCAAGCATCTTTTGATCATGTAGTTATTGATAATGAACGAACTTACGCGCCGTGACTGCAATACACAACAGGTTTCGAATTAGAAGAGCTAACGAGAAAATAACTGTTGGAAACTGTCATTTACTGTCTATATAGTACCTTGCGGTGTATGGCAGGATGGTGGTGGTGGTGGTGGGGGGGGGGGGGGGTCTTGAGTCTGAGGTATTAAGGTCGCCTGGCTAGTGCAGTCGCCGCAAACTGTGCAGGCTAGGGTTTTCTTTTTGCTCCATACAGCCATACAGAAAGAAAATTACCTTACCGGGGATTCGAACCCGGGTTTCCTGAAGGAGAATTCAGAATTCTAGCTACTCGGCCAACCGCTCCTATGAAAAACCACAAGTGCTTACCTATCTAAGAGGTAGAGAGCACATTCTGTCCACAGCTTTCTGTCGAATAACACAAGTCTCTCGTGAAATGTCCCTTGTCAAGAAAAAAGAAAATGCGACCTCCTAACAATGAACCTAAACTTATCCTCACTTTTTATCTACATGCCCATGCCATCAAGCATATTTTTCTCCGACACTGGTCTATCCTGGGATCCGACCCAACCACTCGTGCGGTGTTCTCTAACGGCCTTATGTTAATTTTCCGCCGGAACAAGAGTCTCAGGGATCACCTTGTTCATAGTCGCCTGCCCACAGATACTTCATCTGTGGGGACATTGAAATGTCACCGTAAGAATTGTCTGACATGCCCACACGTTTTTCAGACACCGGCGATTACATTCCCCCTAAACACCTTCTCCTTGAAAGATTCTTTCACTTGCATATGATATATGTTATCATCTGCAAACGATGTGACATGAAATATTTTGGTCAAATTGGCAGACACCTTGCCGACCGCTTTGGGACCACCTTAGGGATATTAATAAAGACGCTCACAAACCCGCCTTCAGCCATTTTAATTCTTCTAACCACAGTGGAGTCGACGATGTGTGGGTCACAGCATTGAAACCTTGCTTCTCTATTTGGCTTAAAATTAAAAGCCAATTAATAAACTCTCTGGGATGTACCCACCCAGCAGGAATTAATACTGTTGTTGATGTCACTGTATAACTATGCTATCTTCCCTCTGTTATAATCATATCGAACTTCTATACACCTTTGGCCACACACATCCTATCTGGCACTCTGGCAGCCCAACTGTACTGACACTTTTCTAAACCGGTGTGAACCACCATTTCTTTCCCTCCTGAGAACCAAGAAGCTGTGTTTATTTGTGTGTGTGTGTGTGTGTGTGTGTGTGTGCGTGCGTGCGTGCGTGCGTGCGTGCGTGTGTGTGTGTGTGTGTGTGTGTGTGTTTGTGTGTGTGTGTGTGTGTTTAAATCTATTTTTGCTGTCCTGTCCTTGACAAAGATTCTTAGAATTAAAACGTCGATCGTCTTTTGTGTTCTATAATACTTATTTTTTTTAAAATATTATTACTTCATTATTTTATATTTATTGATTGTTGATGATTTTGGATAATTCTCACTTTGTTTTCACCTGTGTATGGAGTCCTTTGTAAGGTATGTACATTGTGTCTGTGTTTAGTATGTTTCTTCCTTTCGCAGGAGCTACATATACCTAATTGTTTGCAATTCATATTGTTATATTCTGCTGCAGCCGCTGCTTTTTATTTCTAAGAAGCTAATGCAAACTGGTAGCAACCACTGTGGAAGCCAGATTTGTCTAGAATGCTATGGTGAAGGTCAGCATGCCCGAAAGGATAAGAATACTCGCTCTTAAACTTCCGGTGTGCTGATGCTAAGGTAGAGAGTTCAACCCCATCACCGGTCAGTTGGACTCAAATGTTGACGTCTCGTCCTTGACTCGAAGGCGTAAATTACAAGTACATGTCCCTCTTAAGTCGGAGTGGGTTCATCTAATGACGAGGGACACTGTTAATAGGAAAGAGCTAGTTCACACGCAAAAATTAGTCTTGTTCACTAGAAGTAGTGTAAGGACTACACTGGAGGTCGAAGCAAGCGAACCCAACAATAAAATACGGAATACAGCGACCAAATATAACAGCAAAAGAACACATCGTGCATTGATAAGGACGAAAGGGAAATAACTAATGACAATGATGCGTAGCCTGAGATTTAACTAGTTATGTAACTTTGGTGACGCGAAAAAGGAAAGTGTATAGCAAATTCTAGTTTATTCAGTCATAATGACGACTGCATTTTCTTGAAGCACTAATCGAGAGAACGTTCATAGACGCATGCAGCCAGAGAGCAAGTACATAGACGCATGGATAGAGAGAGAAATACAGAGACGCTTGGGTCCAGAGAGAAAGTACAGAGACACATGGAGCCAGAGAGAAAGTAGAGAGACGCATGGATCCAGAGAGAAAGTGCACAGACGTATGGACCAGAAAGAAATAAAGTACACAGGAGTATGGAGCCAGAGAGAAAGTACACAGCAGCATGGAGCCAGAGAGAAAGTATACATGAGCATGGAGCCAGAGAGAAAGCACACAAAAGCATGTAACCAAAGAGAAAGTACACAAGAGCATGAATCCAGAGAGAAAGTACACAGACGTTTGAAGCCAGATAGAAAGTACACAGACTATTGAAGCCAGAGAGAAAGTACACAGACTATTGAAGCCAGAGAGAAAGTATACAGACGCATCTATCCAGAGAGAAAGTACACTGATGCGTCGATCCAGAGAGAAAGTACACAGACGTAAGGAGCCAGAGAGGAGACAGGCATTATCCATATTATTCCATTATGATAATAGACAGATCACAACGAGACGCCATATTTAGGCAACTCTTGAGAAGTTATCAGCGTACAATGAATGTAATTTACAAACTTCTTCTTCTTCTTCTTCTTCTTCTTCTTCTTCTTCTTCTTCTTCTTCTTCTTCTTCTTCTTCTTCTTCTTCACATAGGCCATCAACCAACTAACATCAAGCCATTCTATCTGTGATATCTCTCGCAGCTACCACCGTGTCGTCTCCTCATTGATTCATCTCTCTCGCAGCTACCACCGTGTAGTCTCCTCATTGATTCATCTCTCTCTCTCTCTCTCTCGCAGCTACCACCGTGTCGTCTCCTCATTGATTCATCTCTCTCGCAGCTACCACCGTGTACGTCTCCTCATTGATTCATCTCTCTCGCAGCTACCACCGTGTCGTCTCCTCATTGATTCATCTCTCTCGAAGCTACCACCGTGAACGTCTCCTCATTGATTCATCTCTCTCGCAGCTACCACAGTGTCGTCTCCTCATTGATTCATCTCTCTCTCTCGCAGCTACCACCGTGTCGTCTCCTCATTGATTCATCTCTCTCTCTCTCTCTCTCTCTCTCTCTCTCTCTCGCAGCTACCACCGTGTCGTCTCCTCATTGATTCATCTCTCTCGCAGCTACCACCGTGCCGTCTCCTCATTGATTCATCTCTCTCGCAGCTACCACCGTGTCGTCTCCTCATTGATTCATCTCTCTCGCAGCTACCACCGTGCCGTCTCCTCATTGATTCATCTCTCTCGAAGCTACCACCGTGCCGTCTCCTCATTGATTAATCTCTCTCGAAGCTACCACCGTGTCGTCTCCTCATTGATTCATCTCTCTCGCAGCTACCACCGTGTCGTCTCCTCATTGATTCATCTCTCTCTCTCGCAGCTACCACCGTGTCGTCTCCTCATTGATTCATCTCTCTCGCAGCTACCACCGTGTCGTCTCCTCATTGATTCATATCTCTCGCAGCTACCACCGTGTCGTCTCCTCATTGATTCATATCTCTCGCAGCTACCACCGTGTCGTCTCCTCATTGATTCATCTCTCTCGCAGCTACCACCGTGCCGTCTCCTCATTGATTCATCTCTCTCGCAGCTACCACCGTGTCGTCTCCTCATTGATTCATCTCTCTCGAAGCTACCACCGTGTCGTCTCCTCATTGATTCATCTCTCTCTCTCGCAGCTACCACCGTGTCGTCTCCTCATTGATTCATCTCTCTCTCTCGCAGCTACCACCGTGTCGTCTCCTCATTGATTCATCTCTCTCTCTCTCTCTTTCTCGCAGCTACCACCGTGTCGTCTCCTCATTGATTCATCTCTCTCGCAGCTACCACCGTGTCGTCTCCTCATTGATTCATCTCTCTCGCAGCTACCACCGTGCCGTCTCCTCATTGATTCATCTCTCTCGCAGCTACCACCGTGTCGTCTCCTCATTGATTCATATCTCTCGCAGATACCACCGTGCCGTCTCCTCATTGATTCATCTCTCTCGAAGCTACCACCGTGCCGTCTCCTCATTGATTCATCTCTCTCGCAGCTACCACCGTGTACGTCTCCTCATTGATTCATCTCTCTCGAAGCTACCACCGTGCCGTCTCCTCATTGATTCATCTCTCTCGAAGCTACCACCGTGTCGTCTCCTCATTGATTCATCTCTCTCTCTCTCTCGAAACTACCACCGCGTCGTCTCCTCATTGATTCATCTCTCTCGCAGCTACCACCGTGTCGTCTCCTCATTGATTCATCTCTTTCGCAGCTACCACCGTGCCGTCTCCTCATTGATTCATCTCTCTCGCAGCTACCACCGTGTCGTCTCCTCATTGATTCATCTCTCTCGCAGCTACCACCGTGCCGTCTCCTCATTGATTCATCTCTCTCGCAGCTACCACCGTGTCGTCTCCTCATTGATTCATATCTCTCGCAGCTACCACCGTGCCGTCTCCTCATTGATTCATCTCTCTCGAAGCTACCACCGTGCCGTCTCCTCATTGATTCATCTCTCTCGCAGCTACCACCGTGTACGTCTCCTCATTGATTCATCTCTCTCGAAGCTACCACCGTGCCGTCTCCTCATTGATTCATCTCTCTCGAAGCTACCACCGTGTCGTCTCCTCATTGATTCATCTCTCTCTCTCTCTCGAAACTACCACCGTGTCGTCTCCTCATTGATTCATCTCTCTCGCAGCTACCACCGTGTCGTCTCCTCATTGATTCATCTCTTTCGCAGCTACCACCGTGCCGTCTCCTCATTGATTCATCTCTCTCTCTCTCTCTCTCTCTCTCTCTCGCAGCTACCACCGTGTACGTTTCCTCATTGATTCATCTCTCTCTCTCTAAGCTACCACCGTGTCGTCTCCTCATTGATTCATCTCTCTCGCAGCTACCACCGTGTCGTCTCCTCATTGATTCATCTCTCTCTCTCTCTCTCGCAGCTACCACCGTATCGTCTCCTCATTGATTCATCTCTCTCGCAGCTACCACCGTGTCGTCTCCTCATTGATTCATCTCTCTCGCAGCTACCACCGTGCCGTCTCCTCATTGATTCATCTCTCTCGCAGCTACCACCGTGTCGTCTCCTCATTGATTCATATCTCTCGCAGCTACCACCGTGCCGTCTCCTCATTGATTCATCTCTCTCGAAGCTACCACCGTGCCGTCTCCTCATTGATTCATCTCTCTCGCAGCTACCACCGTGTACGTCTCCTCATTGATTCATCTCTCTCGAAGCTACCACCGTGCCGTCTCCTCATTGATTCATCTCTCTCGAAGCTACCACCGTGTCGTCTCCTCATTGATTCATCTCTCTCTCTCTCTCTCGAAACTACCACCGTGTCGTCTCCTCATTGATTCATCTCTCTCGCAGCTACCACCGTGTCGTCTCCTCATTGATTCATCTCTTTCGCAGCTACCACCGTGCCGTCTCCTCATTGATTCATCTCTCTCTCTCTCTCTCTCTCTCTCTCTCTCTCTCGCAGCTACCACCGTGTACGTTTCCTCATTGATTCATCTCTCTCTCTCTAAGCTACCACCGTGTCGTCTCCTCATTGATTCATCTCTCTCGCAGCTACCACCGTGTCGTCTCCTCATTGATTCATCTCTCTCTCTCTCGCAGCTACCACCGTGTCGTCTCCTCATTGATTCATCTCTCTCTCTCGAAGCTACCACCGTGTCGTCTCCTCATTGATTCATCTCTCTCTCTCTCGAAGCTACCACCGTGTCGTCTCCTCATTGATTCATCTCTCTCGCAGCTACCACCGTGTCTTCTCCTTATAGATTCATCTCTCTCGCAGCTACCACCGTGTCGTCTCCTCATCGATTCATCTCTCTCTCTCGCAGCTACCACCGTGTCGTCTCCTCATTGATTCATCTCTCTCGCAGCTACCACCTTGTCGTCTCCTCATTGATTCATCTCTCTCGCATCTACCACCGTGCCGTCTTCTCATTGATTCATCTCTCTCTCTCTCTCGCAGCTACCACCGTGTCGTCTCCTCATTGATTCATCTCTCTCTCTCTCGCAGCTACCACCGTGTCGTCTCCTCATTGATTCATCAATCTCTCTCTCTCCCTCTCGCAGCTACCACCGTGTCGTCTCCTCATTGATTCATCTCTCTCTCTCTCGCAGCTACCACCGTGCCGTCTCCTCATTGATTCATCTCCCTCTCTCGCAGCTACCACCGTGTCGTCTCCTCATTGATTCATCTCTCTCGCAGCTACCACCTTGTCGTCTCCTCATTGATTCATCTCTCTCGCAGCTACCACCGTGCCGTCTCCTCATTGATTCATCTCTCTCTCTCTCTCGCAGCTACCACCGTGTCGTCTCCACATTGATTCATCTCTCTCGCAGCTACCACCGTGTCGTCTTCTCATTGATTCATATCTCTCTCTCTCTCTCTCTCTCTCTCTCTCTCTCTCGAAGCTACCACCGTGTCGTCTCCTCATTGATTCATCTCTCTCGCAGCTACCACCGTGTCGTCTCCTCATTGATTCATCTCTCTCTCTCTCTCGAAGCTACCACCGTGTCGTCTCCACATTGATTCATCTCTCTCGCAGCTACCACCGTGTCGTCTCCACATTGATTCATCTCTCTCGAAGCTACCACCGTGTCGTCTCCTCATTGATTCATCTCTCTCTCGCAGCTACCACCGTGTCGTCTCCTCATTGATTCATCTCTCTCTCGCAGCTACCACCGTGTCGTCTCCTCATTGATTCATCTCTCTCGCAGCTACCACCGTGTCGTCTCCACATTGATTCATCTCTCTCGAAGCAACCACCGTGTCGTCTCCTCATTAATTCATCTCTCTCGAAGCTACCACCGTGTCGTCTCCTCATTGATTCATCTCTCTCGCAGCTACCACCGTGTCGTCTCCTCATTGATTCATCTCTCTCTCTCTCTCGCAGCTACCACCGTGTCGTCTCCTCATTGATTCATCTCTCTCTCTCTCTCGCAGCTACCACCGTGTCGTCTCCTCATTGATTCATCTCTCTCTCTCTCTCCTTCTCGCAGCTACCACCGTGTCGTCTCCTCATTGATTCATCTCTCTCGCAGCTACCACCGTGTCGTCTCCTCATTGATTCATCTCTCTCGCAGCTACCACCGTGCCGTCTCCTCATTGATTCATCTCTCTCGCAGCTACCACCGTGTACGTCTCCTCATTGATTCATCTCTCTCGAAGCTACCACCGTGCCGTCTCCTCAATGATTCATCTCTCTCGAAGCTACCACCGTGTCGTCTCCTCATTGATTCATCTCTCTCTCTCTCTCTCTCTCTCTCTCTCTCTCGCAGCTACCACCGTGTACGTCTCCTCATTGATTCATCTCTCTCTCAGCTACCACCGTGTACGTCTCCTCATTGATTCATCTCTCTCGAAGCTACCACCGTGAACGTCTCCTCATTGATTCATCTCTCTCGCAGCTACCACCGTGTCGTCTCCTCATTGATTCATCTCTCTCTCTCGCAGCTACCACCGTGTCGTCTCCTCATTGATTCATCTCTCTCTCTCTCTCTCTTTCTCGCAGCTACCACCGTGTCGTCTCCTCATTGATTCATCTCTCTCGCAGCTACCACCGTGTCGTCTCCTCATTGATTCATCTCTCTCGCAGCTACCACCGTGCCGTCTCCTCATTGATTCATCTCTCTCGCAGCTACCACCGTGTCGTCTCCTCATTGATTCATATCTCTCGCAGCTACCACCGTGCCGTCTCCTCATTGATTCATCTCTCTCGAAGCTACCACCGTGCCGTCTCCTCATTGATTCATCTCTCTCGCAGCTACCACCGTGTACGTCTCCTCATTGATTCATCTCTCTCGAAGCTACCACCGTGCCGTCTCCTCATTGATTCATCTCTCTCGAAGCTACCACCGTGTCGTCTCCTCATTGATTCATCTCTCTCTCTCTCTCTCGAAACTACCACCGTGTCGTCTCCTCATTGATTCATCTCTCTCGCAGCTACCACCGTGTCGTCTCCTCATTGATTCATCTCTCTCGAAGCTACCACCGTGCCGTCTCCTCATTGATTCATCTCTCTCGAAGCTACCACCGTGTCGTCTCCTCATTGATTCATCTCTCTCTCTCTCTCGAAACTACCACCGTGTCGTCTCCTCATTGATTCATCTCTCTCGCAGCTACCACCGTGTCGTCTCCTCATTGATTCATCTCTTTCGCAGCTACCACCGTGCCGTCTCCTCATTGATTCATCTCTCTCTCTCTCTCTCTCTCTCTCTCTCGCAGCTACCACCGTGTACGTTTCCTCATTGATTCATCTCTCTCTCTCTAAGCTACCACCGTGTCGTCTCCTCATTGATTCATCTCTCTCGCAGCTACCACCGTGTCGTCTCCTCATTGATTCATCTCTCTCTCTCTCTCTCGCAGCTACCACCGTATCGTCTCCTCATTGATTCATCTCTCTCGCAGCTACCACCGTGTCGTCTCCTCATTGATTCATCTCTCTCGCAGCTACCACCGTGCCGTCTCCTCATTGATTCATCTCTCTCGCAGCTACCACCGTGTCGTCTCCTCATTGATTCATATCTCTCGCAGCTACCACCGTGCCGTCTCCTCATTGATTCATCTCTCTCGAAGCTACCACCGTGCCGTCTCCTCATTGATTCATCTCTCTCGCAGCTACCACCGTGTACGTCTCCTCATTGATTCATCTCTCTCGAAGCTACCACCGTGCCGTCTCCTCATTGATTCATCTCTCTCGAAGCTACCACCGTGTCGTCTCCTCATTGATTCATCTCTCTCTCTCTCTCTCGAAACTACCACCGTGTCGTCTCCTCATTGATTCATCTCTCTCGCAGCTACCACCGTGTCGTCTCCTCATTGATTCATCTCTTTCGCAGCTACCACCGTGCCGTCTCCTCATTGATTCATCTCTCTCTCTCTCTCTCTCTCTCTCTCTCTCTCTCTCGCAGCTACCACCGTGTACGTTTCCTCATTGATTCATCTCTCTCTCTCTAAGCTACCACCGTGTCGTCTCCTCATTGATTCATCTCTCTCGCAGCTACCACCGTGTCGTCTCCTCATTGATTCATCTCTCTCTCTCTCGCAGCTACCACCGTGTCGTCTCCTCATTGATTCATCTCTCTCTCTCGAAGCTACCACCGTGTCGTCTCCTCATTGATTCATCTCTCTCTCTCTCGAAGCTACCACCGTGTCGTCTCCTCATTGATTCATCTCTCTCGCAGCTACCACCGTGTCTTCTCCTTATAGATTCATCTCTCTCGCAGCTACCACCGTGTCGTCTCCTCATCGATTCATCTCTCTCTCTCGCAGCTACCACCGTGTCGTCTCCTCATTGATTCATCTCTCTCGCAGCTACCACCTTGTCGTCTCCTCATTGATTCATCTCTCTCGCATCTACCACCGTGCCGTCTTCTCATTGATTCATCTCTCTCTCTCTCTCGCAGCTACCACCGTGTCGTCTCCTCATTGATTCATCTCTCTCTCTCTCGCAGCTACCACCGTGTCGTCTCCTCATTGATTCATCAATCTCTCTCTCTCTCTCCCTCTCGCAGCTACCACCGTGTCGTCTCCTCATTGATTCATCTCTCTCTCTCTCGCAGCTACCACCGTGCCGTCTCCTCATTGATTCATCTCCCTCTCTCGCAGCTACCACCGTGTCGTCTCCTCATTGATTCATCTCTCTCGCAGCTACCACCTTGTCGTCTCCTCATTGATTCATCTCTCTCGCAGCTACCACCGTGCCGTCTCCTCATTGATTCATCTCTCTCTCTCTCTCGCAGCTACCACCGTGTCGTCTCCACATTGATTCATCTCTCTCGCAGCTACCACCGTGTCGTCTTCTCATTGATTCATATCTCTCTCTCTCTCTCTCTCTCTCTCTCTCTCTCTCGAAGCTACCACCGTGTCGTCTCCTCATTGATTCATCTCTCTCGCAGCTACCACCGTGTCGTCTCCTCATTGATTCATCTCTCTCTCTCTCTCGAAGCTACCACCGTGTCGTCTCCACATTGATTCATCTCTCTCGCAGCTACCACCGTGTCGTCTCCACATTGATTCATCTCTCTCGAAGCTACCACCGTGTCGTCTCCTCATTGATTCATCTCTCTCTCGCAGCTACCACCGTGTCGTCTCCTCATTGATTCATCTCTCTCTCGCAGCTACCACCGTGTCGTCTCCTCATTGATTCATCTCTCTCGCAGCTACCACCGTGTCGTCTCCACATTGATTCATCTCTCTCGAAGCAACCACCGTGTCGTCTCCTCATTAATTCATCTCTCTCGAAGCTACCACCGTGTCGTCTCCTCATTGATTCATCTCTCTCGCAGCTACCACCGTGTCGTCTCCTCATTGATTCATCTCTCTCTCTCTCTCGCAGCTACCACCGTGTCGTCTCCTCATTGATTCATCTCTCTCTCTCTCTCGCAGCTACCACCGTGTCGTCTCCTCATTGATTCATCTCTCTCTCTCTCTCCTTCTCGCAGCTACCACCGTGTCGTCTCCTCATTGATTCATCTCTCTCGCAGCTACCACCGTGTCGTCTCCTCATTGATTCATCTCTCTCGCAGCTACCACCGTGCCGTCTCCTCATTGATTCATCTCTCTCGCAGCTACCACCGTGTACGTCTCCTCATTGATTCATCTCTCTCGAAGCTACCACCGTGCCGTCTCCTCAATGATTCATCTCTCTCGAAGCTACCACCGTGTCGTCTCCTCATTGATTCATCTCTCTCTCTCTCTCTCTCTCTCTCTCTCTCTCGCAGCTACCACCGTGTACGTCTCCTCATTGATTCATCTCTCTCTCAGCTACCACCGTGTACGTCTCCTCATTGATTCATCTCTCTCGAAGCTACCACCGTGAACGTCTCCTCATTGATTCATCTCTCTCGCAGCTACCACCGTGTCGTCTCCTCATTGATTCATCTCTCTCTCTCGCAGCTACCACCGTGTCGTCTCCTCATTGATTCATCTCTCTCTCTCTCTCTCTTTCTCGCAGCTACCACCGTGTCGTCTCCTCATTGATTCATCTCTCTCGCAGCTACCACCGTGTCGTCTCCTCATTGATTCATCTCTCTCGCAGCTACCACCGTGCCGTCTCCTCATTGATTCATCTCTCTCGCAGCTACCACCGTGTCGTCTCCTCATTGATTCATATCTCTCGCAGCTACCACCGTGCCGTCTCCTCATTGATTCATCTCTCTCGAAGCTACCACCGTGCCGTCTCCTCATTGATTCATCTCTCTCGCAGCTACCACCGTGTACGTCTCCTCATTGATTCATCTCTCTCGAAGCTACCACCGTGCCGTCTCCTCATTGATTCATCTCTCTCGAAGCTACCACCGTGTCGTCTCCTCATTGATTCATCTCTCTCTCTCTCTCTCGAAACTACCACCGTGTCGTCTCCTCATTGATTCATCTCTCTCGCAGCTACCACCGTGTCGTCTCCTCATTGATTCATCTCTTTCGCAGCTACCACCGTGCCGTCTCCTCATTGATTCATCTCTCTCGCAGCTACCACCGTGTCGTCTCCTCATTGATTCATCTCTCTCGCAGCTACCACCGTGCCGTCTCCTCATTGATTCATCTCTCTCGCAGCTACCACCGTGTCGTCTCCTCATTGATTCATATCTCTCGCAGCTACCACCGTGCCGTCTCCTCATTGATTCATCTCTCTCGAAGCTACCACCGTGCCGTCTCCTCATTGATTCATCTCTCTCGCAGCTACCACCGTGTACGTCTCCTCATTGATTCATCTCTCTCGAAGCTACCACCGTGCCGTCTCCTCATTGATTCATCTCTCTCGAAGCTACCACCGTGTCGTCTCCTCATTGATTCATCTCTCTCTCTCTCTCGAAACTACCACCGTGTCGTCTCCTCATTGATTCATCTCTCTCGCAGCTACCACCGTGTCGTCTCCTCATTGATTCATCTCTTTCGCAGCTACCACCGTGCCGTCTCCTCATTGATTCATCTCTCTCTCTCTCTCTCTCTCTCTCTCTCTCTCTCTCTCTCTCTCTCTCTCGCAGCTACCACCGTGTACGTTTCCTCATTGATTCATCTCTCTCTCTCTAAGCTACCACCGTGTCGTCTCCTCATTGATTCATCTCTCTCGCAGCTACCACCGTGTCGTCTCCTCATTGATTCATCTCTCTCTCTCTCTCTCTCGCAGCTACCACCGTGTCGTCTCCTCATTGATTCATCTCTCTCGCAGCTACCACCGTGTCGTCTCCTCATTGATTCATCTCTCTCGCAGCTACCACCGTGCCGTCTCCTCATTGATTCATCTCTCTCGCAGCTACCACCGTGTCGTCTCCTCATTGATTCATATCTCTCGCAGCTACCACCGTGCCGTCTCCTCATTGATTCATCTCTCTCGAAGCTACCACCGTGCCGTCTCCTCATTGATTCATCTCTCTCGCAGCTACCACCGTGTACGTCTCCTCATTGATTCATCTCTCTCGAAGCTACCACCGTGCCGTCTCCTCATTGATTCATCTCTCTCGAAGCTACCACCGTGTCGTCTCCTCATTGATTCATCTCTCTCTCTCTCTCTCTCGAAACTACCACCGTGTCGTCTCCTCATTGATTCATCTCTCTCGCAGCTACCACCGTGTCGTCTCCTCATTGATTCATCTCTTTCGCAGCTACCACCGTGCCGTCTCCTCATTGATTCATCTCTCTCTCTCTCTCTCTCTCTCTCTCTCTCTCGCAGCTACCACCGTGTACGTTTCCTCATTGATTCATCTCTCTCTCTCTAAGCTACCACCGTGTCGTCTCCTCATTGATTCATCTCTCTCGCAGCTACCACCGTGTCGTCTCCTCATTGATTCATCTCTCTCTCGCAGCTACCACCGTGTCGTCTCCTCATTGATTCATCTCTCTCTCTCGAAGCTACCACCGTGTCGTCTCCTCATTGATTCATCTCTCTCTCTCTCGAAGCTACCACCGTGTCGTCTCCTCATTGATTCATCTCTCTCGCAGCTACCACCGTGTCTTCTCCTTATAGATTCATCTCTCTCGCAGCTACCACCGTGTCGTCTCCTCATCGATTCATCTCTCTCTCTCGCAGCTACCACCGTGTCGTCTCCTCATTGATTCATCTCTCTCGCAGCTACCACCTTGTCGTCTCCTCATTGATTCATCTCTCTCTCTCTCTCGCAGCTACCACCGTGTCGTCTCTTCATTGATTCATCTCTCTCTCTCGCAGCTACCACCGTGTCGTCTCCTCATTGATTCATCAATCTCTATCTCTCTCTCCCTCTCGCAGCTACCACCGTGTCGTCTCCTCATTGATTCATCTCTCTCTCTCTCGCAGCTACCACCGTGCCGTCTCCTCATTGATTCATCTCCCTCTCTCGCAGCTACCACCGTGTCGTCTCCTCATTGATTCATCTCTCTCGCAGCTACCACCTTGTCGTCTCCTCATTGATTCATCTCTCTCGCAGCTACCACCGTGCCGTCTCCTCATTGATTCATCTCTCTCTCTCTCTCGCAGCTACCACCGTGTCGTCTCCACATTGATTCATCTCTCTCGCAGCTACCACCGTGTCGTCTCCTCATTGATTCATATCTCTCTCTCTCTCTCTCTCTCTCTCTCTCTCTCTCGAAGCTACCACCGTGTCGTCTCCTCATTGATTCATCTCTCTCGCAGCTACCACCGTGTCGTCTCCTCATTGATTCATCTCTCTCTCTCTCTCGAAGCTACCACCGTGTCGTCTCCACATTGATTCATCTCTCTCGCAGCTACCACCGTGTCGTCTCCACATTGATTCATCTCTCTCGAAGCTACCACCGTGTCGTCTCCTCATTGATTCATCTCTCTCTCGCAGCTACCACCGTGTCGTCTCCTCATTGATTCATCTCTCTCTCGCAGCTACCACCGTGTCGTCTCCTCATTGATTCATCTCTCTCGCAGCTACCACCGTGTCGTCTCCACATTGATTCATCTCTCTCGAAGCAACCACCGTGTCGTCTCCTCATTAATTCATCTCTCTCGAAGCTACCACCGTGTCGTCTCCTCATTGATTCATCTCTCTCGCAGCTACCACCGTGTCGTCTCCTCATTGATTCATCTCTCTCTCTCTCTCTCGCAGCTACCACCGTGTCGTCTCCTCATTGATTCATCTCTCTCTCTCTCTCGCAGCTACCACCGTGTCGTCTCCTCATTGATTCATCTCTCTCGCAGCTACCACCGTGTCGTCTCCTCATTGATTCATCTCTCTCTCTCTCTCGCAGCTACCACCGTGTCTTCTCCTTATTGATTCATCACTCTCGCAGCTACCACCGTGTCGTCTCCTCATTGATTCATCTCTCTCTCTCGCAGCTACCACCGTGTCGTCTCCTCATTGATTCATCTCTCTCGCAGCTACCACCGTGTCGTCTCCTCATTGATTCATCTCTCTCGCAGCTACCACCGTGCCGTCTCCTCATTGATTCATCTCTCTCGCAGCTACCACCGTGTCGTCTCCTCATTGATTCATCTCTCTCTCTCGAAGCTACCACCGTGTCGTCTCCTCATTGATTCATCTCTCTCTCTCTCTCTCTCGCAGCTACCACCGTGTCGTCTACTCATTGATTCATCTCTCTCTCTCTCGAAGCTACCACCGTGTCGTCTCCTCATTGATTCATCTCTCTCGCAGCTACCACCGTGTCTTCTCCTTATTGATTCATCTCTCTCGCAGCTACCACCGTGTCGTCTCCTCATTGATTCATCTCTCTCTCTCTCTCGAAGCTACCACCGTGTCGTCTCCTCATTGATTCATCTCTCTCTCTCTCTCTCTCTCTCTCTCGCAGCTACCACCGTGTCGTCTCCTCATTGATTCATCTGTCTCTAATTCTCTTCCCTTTTTGTTTTAGCTCTCCCTCTATTTCTTTTGTTTGTGGGTTTCCAAGAAAGACCTGCTTTGTTATGCTAACATCAGGTTATCTCTACCACCTAACCTACTTTCTGTTAGCAGCGAACGTTGGGCGGAGATTACCAACCCGACACCCCACTGTCAAGGTCTCCAAACAGATATGACGGAGAGGACAAAGGACAGACATAGAACATGGGAATAGTGCGGGTATAGTAGACCGATCTATACGCCCATGACAGAAGGGTAGGGACAGGACTGTGCCATTTAATGACAAGACAGGTTCACCTTGGACGGGACGACGCAGTACGCCTGCACAAACAGGCGAGTGAAGGACAGACCCGACTAGCACGACCTCCACGGACTCCACGAGGGTCGAGTACCTCGTGACCACCTAACTCAGTAGGAATAGACAGACGGGACTCGGACGTGGATGAGAGAGGATGCCTGATTGAGTTTTGAGAGTGACAATGGACTATGTGCATAGACTTCAGTGCGAGTGAATGTTGGCGCTATCAGCCGTGTGTTCGTGTGCGTGCTGAAGCACGGGGAAGCTCTGCTTTGTAGCTGAGAGAATTGCGAGAGCTGTGCGAGTTTGTTATTGAGATGTATAACAATTATCATTATGATGTATGAACATTAAACTCTGTAACGATTTATTTCATGTTTTCATGCCTCATCTGTACTCGCACCATCTGCCTGTCTGAACCCACTATATAAACCCTAGAGACGTTGACAGGTTTATTCTTGGGGCCTCGCTTCGTTTTGGCGATACCCTCAGACAGTTAAGAATAATTGTTTTTGTGACTGTTCTTTGGTTAACCAAGTAAAACTAGCGAGCACATAACTACGACAATCATTTCTAGATACAGTTGACGAAGAAATTTCAAGCAACTCTCTACACTCAAACTGATCTAATCATCATTCTCTCTCCCATCATAAGACATATGACTGACATAACTATACGACGATACTAATGTTTTACTTTCTCCACTACAGAAAGTGTAAAATATAGATGTAACTTCACAGTTTATGTACAACGAATGCAAAGTCATCAAGTACAGAAGTCAACAGTGGTGCTGGAGTAACTCCCCTGAAACAAGCTGAGTAGTACCATAAGTAGTTCCTTTATATTAAAAACAGATGCCAGCACCACTACAACCGCCAGCGTACTTCTGCAACGTATGATGGAGTAGACCATCCGGTAACCTACAATAGCAGGAAGCTAACACCAGCAGAACAGCGTTACAATATAGCGTAGCTAGAGGGTCTAAGCGTGGTCTGTTGTGTCTCGAAACTTTCGAAGTGCCTCACAGGCACTAACTTCCTCATACAGACTGATAACTCATCGCTACTGGTGATCAAGTGAGGGACACCCAAAAACAACAGAATTGCCCGCTGGGCCTTATTGCTGCAGAACTACTCCTACACGATAGAACACATAAAAGGAGCTAATAACATTCTCTCTGATCTCCTGACGAGGATGCCTAAAACACCAGTCGACTAACCAACGGACCTCTCAGCCACATTTTAGAAACTGTGATAACATTTGATTGCACAAAGATCTACAGTGACAGTTCTAAATCATCAGAACAGTGTTAGTGATTTTCTTCAAGACCTACAAAGATTTAAGACATAAATTTTTTCAACAGAAAATACGCTACAAAACATTGTACCTAATGCATCATCATTCGACGAAGGAATTGCGTAGTTACTTTAATAAAGTTGTAAATTTTTGAATTATTGTTGTTACGTAAAGAATAATGTGTATATATATTTCATGATTTAAAAACCCAAACTATGGCTACAGCGTAAATTGCAAGCTTATTCGTTGTAAATTTATTGTTAATAATGAACTCAAAGTTTTTCTCTTTGCCTTTTTCCAAAGATTAGAAACTTATTACTTAACTTTATTTATATTTCTAATATGGTAATGCAGAATAAATCCGTGAGCGAAAGATGTGTAAAAAACAGTGTACATGTATTAAAATGATGGAATGATAGAGCGCGTGCAAATTTTTTGCACATTGATTTGATCTTGTATATTGTATGCTTCTTACTTTTTTTTTTTTTTTTTTTTTTTTTTTTTTTTTAATCCAAACATCATGTTTAATTCATTTCCTTAAATCAACAATGAAGATTTCGGAAATGGACACGAACTGTTACAACATTCATGTCAAAAGCAAAACGTTATTGCAACAACAATTTTAGTCAAAGGTTTAACATTTCTGAAACACTTGAACGATAGATTTAGTACTCCTCTCCCTCTTCACCCTCTGCCTCGGCTGAGTCCAAGCGAACCTCTTCGTAGTCCTTTTCTAGGGCAGCCAGATCTTCACGAGCTTCAGAAAACTCTTCCATGCCTTCACCAACATACCAGTGAACGAAAGCTCTCTTGGCATACATCCGGTCAAACTTGCGGTCAAGCCTGGTCCAGGCTTCAGCAATGGCAGTGGTGTTGCTCAACATGCAGACGGCACGCTGGACCTTGGCCAGATCACCGCCTGGCACAACAGTGGGTGGCTGGTAGTTGATGCCAACCTTGAAGCCAGTTTGGCACCAATCCACAAACTGAATGGTGCGCTTGGTCTTGATGGTGGCAATGGCAGCATTGACATCCTTGGGGACCACGTCACCACGGTACAGCATGCAGCAGGCCATGTATTTGCCGTGACGGGGGCCGCATTTCACCATCTGGTTGCATGGCTTGAAGCAGGCATTGGTAATCTCAGCAATAGACAGCTGTTCATGATAGGCCTTTTCTGCAGAGATCACTGGAGCATATGTGACTAGAGGGAAATGGATTCTGGGAAATGGAACCAAGTTGGTCTGGAACTCTGTGAGATCCACATTCAGTGCTTCATCAAACCTAAGGGAGGCTGTGATGGAGGAGACAATCTGACCAATGAGTCGATTTAGGTTGGTGTAAGTAGGACGCTCAACATCCAAGTTCCTGCGACAGATGTCATAAATGGCTTCGTTGTCTACCATAAATGCACAGTCTGTGTGCTCCAATGTTGTGTGAGTTGTCAAGATTGAGTTATAGGGCTCCACAACAGCAGTAGACACCTGGGGAGCTGGGTAAATAGCAAGGCAAACTCCAGCTTGGATTTCTTCCCATAGTCCACTGACAGGCGTTCCATAAAGAGAGAGGTGAAACCTGACACAGTACCTCCACCAAAGCTGTGGAAGATGAGGAATCCCTGTAAACCAGTGCACTGATCTGACAGCTTCCTGATGCGTTCCAAAACCAAATCAATCAACTCCTTGCCAACAGTATAGTGACCACGGGCATAGTTGTTGGCGGCATCCTCCTTTCCTGTGATCAGCTGTTCTGGGTGGAACAACTGTCTGTAAGTGCCTGTACGAACCTCATCGACAACATTTGGTTCCAAATCTATGAACACAGCACGGGGAACATGTTTGCCAGCTTCTGTCTCGCTGAAGAAAGTGTTGAAGGAATCATCATTACCACCCACAGGTTTGTCTGATGGCATCTGACCGTCAGGCTGAATACCATGTTCTAGACAGTACAACTCCCAGCAGGCATTGCCCATCTGGACACCAGCCTGACCAAGATGCACTGAGAGACATTCACGCATTGTTACTGGATTCTGTCAAGTGAAAGTTCGAAAAAAATGGAGGCTAACGGCTGAACGATGCTTCTGGTCCGGCCTGTACTGAGCTAGTATGCTTCTTACACTACACATGTGATTTGTGCCATTTTAAATGTTTGAATGTAGCCAGTACACAACACCATTAGGGTATGAATCTAAGAATCAGAGCTCGAGAATCCATCTCATGAATTATAAATATACCATAATATACCATAAAGATTTGCGAGATTCAAGCTAATGACTCTTAGATGAATAGCACAACACACACTATGAACACACATGGATAGTGTAATTATTACACACATCAGTGTAAATATGTTACTCAAATACGCCACTAAAACAAATAAAATACAGTCACTATGATAGCAGGGCAACGGGAGACTAGTCAATACGAACAGGATAACAAGGGACACAAGTAACTCCTAGAGAGAAACAAGTGATATTTCTTAGATACACTGCCAACGAACGAGAATTAAAGTGTTATACTGTTGAATGAAGATATCTTGGACAATGGGTTGAATGCAGTCTTATTGGGACCAAGGGAAAATTTCCCTTGATGAGCTTCTGTAACAAGAGCCCATTGTCAGTGGCATCATTTTGGATGTCTGAGAAGGATTCATTTGAAGGGTAATTCCTACAATATGAGCCATTAGTTACTTCGGTCCGGATAGTCCCTATATATTAAGATTAGCGGGAGTATGAGACTTTTTGTCAACTAGCCAAGCATTACCACAAGAAATAGCATCAGCTGGCTTGTGCCTCCAAGTGTATTAGACAGTTTTCTGCCTAAGGTTACCACCCTTTACCTACAAATACCATAACAAACCTATTAAATCCCTTTGGGCCCTTGACAAATTAGTCCAAACTAATTAGAGTACGACGACATTTTGTCACGTACAAGTGCCACAAGGAGGGGAGGAAGGGAAGCATATCAAGGTCTCCAAAGAGACACGACGGAGAGGACATAGGACAGACATAGACAGACTGTCTGAACCCACTATATAAACCCCTAGAGACGTTGACACCCACATTGTGATAAAGGCTTAGGGTGAATACAAATCAGAAAGTACAAGCCTCGTCCTGGGGACGAGAAATGCAACCTAAAAACTAAATGTCATGGCAGGGCAGACCAGGCCCTAAACCGTAGTCGGCAACTGGTCTAGAATGGAAGCTCCAACTGACGGATTGTTAAAGCATTGCTTTGCTAATCCGGCAGTTTCTGCAGATGTTGTGTTCCAGAAATATTGTTGTTACCTATCCTCTGGAGTGCCTAGGTTGGCGAGAGAGGTAGCATGTTGCATGGGCAACACATGGTCTCTAAATTGGGCCCAGATTTTGTGCTATAGATAGGTGCACACAGTCGTCTGTCAAAGCGGCCAGGTGCTAGTCAAACTTTAATGCCATAATCATCTGGCATAGAAGCAGTTATTTTAAAAGGGTTTTAAAAGGCAAGAGAATCGACTTCATTGCACTGAGTTTTATCACATATGAATGTGTATTTTTCCACAGGTCTGCCTACCGAAAGCGTCGAACAAAGTACTAACTATTTAGCTCCAGCGACGACCCCCAGGGGTCTCCGAAAACACTGCACTTGTGAACCGAACGAAGTAGTCCCGGAATCGAACCCACAACCTTCAGAACGCGACTCAAACCGGGTAGCTAATTGGTAACTGAGATTCCCAGAAGCAGTAGAAGAGAGACTTGCCTGTACAAGCTGTCCGGAGTAACCGGACTTCAACTGTCCAACTGTAGGATTCCACCGCTTGAAGTGAGCTTTCACAAACGGAGATCGGCTTATCATTTGTTTTATTTATTCTCATTATTCTTCATCTGTATACTCGGTGTTAATGCATAATAATAACAACATAAGCACATTACACACACACACACGCGCGCACACACACACACACGCACGCACACACACACACTCACTCACTCACTCACTCACACGCAGTCACTCACTTACAATTACACTCACACACATACACACACACACACACACACACACACACACACACACACATGACAAATAATTATATCAGGATGGAAAGTCGTCGTCCTCCTCCACACATTTCACAACCATCGCCGCATACCATTGGTTCATAAAGACCTTGAACTTTGCCCCTTGACAGCAAGCTCGAGGGATAAAATCAGGGTCCTGATTGGTTGTTCGAACTTCCGCTCCAGTTTCATAGCATAGTGGCTGGACATTTTTGCGTGGCTGTGGGATGAGAAGATAACAAGAAAATATTACTACACGACAATGCGTATAAATTGAAATTATTACTTTGGTATTGAAGAAGGTTGGCTATTTTAGAGGATAAAATAAACAAAACTAAATAGTTTGGTCAAATGAAACGTCACGAAAGTTTGGAGAGAACAATAATGGAAGGGTATATGCCTGGGAAGAGAGGAAGAGGAAGGCCTAAGAGAAGATGGGTGCAGGATGTGGCGGATGATCTCCAGATGGGTGTATCGGACGCAGGACACATTGCTTATGATCGAGAGGTCTTCCGGAAGGTTGTTATGGGAGCGAGATTTTGCAAAAGACATGCTACGGAATGAATTCAATTCAACTTTATTTTAAAAGGGTTACAAATTGGGCACGCAGGCCCGTCTTACATTCGGCCCTTCCAATCACTTATCTTTCATTCATCAATAGTGCATGATGCATTCACATAGGAAAATGCATTGTCAAATGAATGTTGTAAACATAAACAATGCATATTACAATGTATAAGCACATCCCTCACCCACCCACACAACCTCTTTCCACCCACATACAACGAAACCCACCCATACACATCCCCACCCACCTACATACAACCCCCACCCACCCACACCTCATCCACCCACACATATCACCCACCCATACATACACATCCTCCAACCACCCACACACATCCCTCATCCGCACACACCCCACCCACCCCAGCCGCCCACATACCCACCCCACCCACCCACACACAGCCTCACCCAGCTTACACACCCCCACACACCCCATCCCCACACCCACTCACACACACACACACCCACCAATCACCCACCAACCCATCCTTCCCTATTGGTGCCTTGCCGTCTTGACTGACGATAGTTTGTTACATTGTGCTTCAACAAGGTATAATAACTACAACCCACGGCGGTGCGAAAGTGACTGATCAGACCAATTCGCGCTGTACATGTTCGTCCACAATGGATGCATGTAACCACATGGTCATTTTCATCATCACGCACCGTCTTACGTCTCACGCGCTCAGTGTGTGACCTATCTGCAATAATTTTCTCCTTTGCCTTTATTCAGTTTCTGATATTTGCCCTCCATACAACAAGTTCGGAGGCGACTTGCTCCTAATGTGCATTAGCAATGCCTGTATCAATCATGTCTCGCTTACACACATATTTGTATTGTAGTGGAAATTATTATGCTTCACACTATATTATAACAATGGTTACCAGTCATTATCGTCATCACCATCATCATCTTCATCTTCCACTTTTGCGGTCAAGCGTAGCGGGGAGGATTAGTCGCGCCCCAGCGCCCGATGGGTGGCATTGGATTGCGTCTTCCGTGTGATTGTGCAATGTTATTGATGTCAATACATTTTTTTTCTCGAATGTCCTCTTGCTCTCTTAGCAAATCTTCTTGGATGTAGCACCAGTGATGGTAGTTGATGGTGTTGCATTCCAACGAGATGGTCGGCCATTTGATCTTCTTTAATTATATGTAGCACAAGGTGTTGATCCCACTGTCTGTCGGATAATATCATTTCTTACTTGGTCTCGGATAGTTAAGTTAGCAGCTCTACTCATCTTGTAGGTGTTGATTTTGCGTAAGTGTGATTTAGATCATGTCCAAGTTTGACATTGGCAGCTTAGTATTAGGGCTGGTGTGAATATGTTACTTATTATATGTCGTTTTGTGGATAAAGGTATTTTTGGATGTTTCAGTATGGATTATAGTTGATAGTCATCATTATAATCGTCATCCTGTGCCTTGCCGGCTGGTTTGAACGATCAAATTTCTCCACAAACAGCGATCTCCGACAGAATAGATCATTTCGTGTGTTGACTCCCTTCCGTGCATGACAAAAGACAGTCAAGAATGTTCCCATGATGTCTTCCTCTATCATTAGTTCCACAAATCTTTCCGGTTGTCACAGCATGATCTAGTGTTTGTCTTCTCATAACCTGGCCCAAAAAAGAAACGATGACTGCTTCTTGCTGATGTTTGTAATAATTTGTCTTTGCGACACAGCTTTTCCTCAAAGGGATTAAGAAGATTGATGATTGATTGATTGATTGATCTAGGAACCGACATCACAGCATTCGAGGCATTCCCATAGGCGCTCCGTCCCCATCCTCAGCAGCCAGCGAAGAGTTCCAACACCAATAGTACCAGTAGCAATCTGATTATATATCCGTCTCGCCTTTCCCCTGAGCGTCGAGCGTCGGCCAGATCCCCTCGTCACTCCTCGCTGCCTCATTCTTGCCAGACCATGATGATCCATTTGCTCCTTCGAGGTGTACACGTGCTCCCACAAGGCCACAACCACGTCTGCCTTGTCATTCATCAATACTTCACAAAGTTTTGCAGAGCCAGCCAATTTGTCCGCCTGTTCATTCCCAGCACACCGGCATGCCCCAGAGAAAAGATCCAGGCGATACTTGCCACCCGTGACCTCCGAAGCGAAGCAATCCACTCTGCACGAAGTATGCCTGTCCTCACCTTCCTCAGCATTCTTTCTGAATCAGTTACAATCATGAAATGTGTGTGTATCGTATTCTCGATCCAGCGGAAAGCTGCAGTGACCGCCTCCACTCCCATTCTCAAGCTAGATGTTGGTATCATATGCCAGGCTCTCCTGCACCAAACGTCGGCTTTTGCTATGAACCCCCAGGCACTTCTCCTACCTCTCGACACCGAACCATCTGTGTAGATAATCACATCACCCGAGCAAGCATTATCCTGAATTAGTTGCTAGATTTCCTCTTCCGCGGCCCCTGCTGGCCATTCCCTGCACTCCCGGCTCAATGTGATTATAACTCTGCACAAGTCTGACTGTTCCGCTGGCACTCTGACCCATTCATCACCTCGCCTAATGTTCTCCAAGATGCAAACACGTCTGATCGTATCCTCCGCCTGAGCCATCCATGATTTCCCTCGTATGAGTCGCTGACCCTTAACTGCGTCCATCGCCTCATGCAAAGGGTGATCTGTGTCTGCAGCTACTCTGAGGTATGCCTTCGCCTGTATCACATTGAGCCTACCTGCAACAGTCGGCAAACCAAGGATATAACGCATACACACTACTGGGGTGTCTCTGGTGCATCCCAGAATGACCCGCATAGTTTCGTTCTGTATGCTCTTTAACTTCCCCAGTTGACTCTTTGAGACAGTGAGCAGTCCTAGTCCATAATCAAGGAATTAAGGAGAACGGCAGAAGACATACAAGCAAGGAATAGAATGATCAGGAAACTGCACGAATCTCCACCACCACCATCATCATCATCAACATCATCTTCTACTTTTGAACGGGTGAATTAATTAATGACTTAGTGAATGAATGAATGACTGGATGAATGAATGAGTAATTGGGTTAGTGAACAGGTAAATGATTGACTTAGTAACTGCCTGGGTGATTGGAGCATGAATATTTGGCGTTTCAGCACCAGATGGGTGGCACTGGATAGTGTCATTCCATGTGATTGTACAATGTCTTTGATGTCGTCAATCCATTTCTTTTCGGGCGTCCTCTTGCTTTCGTGTCAGATTTCATTCATTTCCCCACACAAACCTTCAGAAATCGTGCTTGAACAATTTAATGTCCCATGGTTCGCTGGACATATCCTAAGTTCATCATAGAGTGTTTCAGGTCGAAACTCTGGACTACTTCATGATGAGGATTATGCTGATACATACTTACGGTACTTTTAGCACTTAGTAATTCCTTTCTTCAGACAGACACGCAAATATACAGCCTGATGATCAACAGACAGGCAGATAGATAGACCGACATGAAGACTAATAGGCAAATACTATAGCTACTACTACCGCTGCTGCGACGACTACTACTACTTCTACTGCTGCTGCTGCTGCTGCTGCTGCTGCTACACTGCTACAGTAACAATAACAACAACAACTACTACTACTACTACTACTGCTACTACTACTACTACTACTACTACTACTACTACTACTACTACTACTACTACTACTACTACTACTACTACTACTACTACTGCTGCTGCTGCTGCAAAAGTCATTGCCAGGTGCCCATACCATACACTGAAAACGAAATCCCATGGCGAAGTCAATTGCCACAACGGTCACGGTGTCGCTGCTGTTACAACATGGCTGCCTCTGGCACGGATAGTTCAAGGGCAAATTATCGGAGGCGTATCCCAGAACGCCACTGCAGCACATATCCTCCCCCGGAAGTGTTTGTTTGGTTGGCAGAATGGACATGGCAGTCTGGAGACAAATACACACAATCTAGATTGAACATCTATAGTTGTTTCCGTATATATAAACTAACTAACTGGCACCTTGCCGTCTTGACAGACGATAGTTTGTTACAATATGCTTATAGCAAGGCATAATAACGGCAACCCATGGCGATGGCGAACATTATATGGGGTGTATTTTTAATGACTGTGGGGTTTTTGAAATTATTGCCGTTCCAAGTTTTGTATTCACCCTCTGTGAACTCATGCAACGTAAAAGGTAAATACAACACTTGGAACGGCAATATTTTCAAAATCCCACAGACATGTAAATTACACACTGTACCTCTCCATAGCACAATGTCTTGGCTGAATTGTAGAGATCATGTGTTGCCCAAGTAACCTGATCCCTCTCTCGGCCTGCCTGGTTTACTCCAGAGGAAAGGTAACCCCAATACATCTGGAACAAGACAAGCTGCAGATGCTGCCGGTTCAGCAAAGCATCGCTCTAACTGTCCGCTTGTCGGAGCTTCGAGCCTAGACCAGCTCATATACGTGAAGGAACTTACTAATAATGGTGGTCACGATTTTGATGATGACGGATATGATGATGGTGATAATGATGATGATGACAACGGCAATAATGAAGACAAATCAGACTTTAGAAAATACCCTCTCTTTGCAGCCATGTTTTCCATTTCCTCCAATAATCTTTTCGTGCTGTTTTGCCAATTAAGCCAAATAAATTAAAACCCACTGCCTAATATTAGCGTCTGCATTAATCTCAGTCATTTAAAAAGATCGATGAAAACTGTGGCTGTTGTGAGCAACATAATAATTAGAGACCTCTTTAGAGGCTTACATTACCATGGTAACAGATTGTCTGCGCACATTTGGCGACACAGTTCAGGATTAGACGAAAGTTTGTGTCGAGAGCTGAGTTTGGCCATCATTACACCATCCATCACTGTTTTAAACACTGGCATTGATGCATGTTATACATGCGTTTCTGCCGAATGTAAACAATAATAATTTCTTTACAGATGTAAATATTACATGTTGATGGCAGACATAAATTGCAAACCATTGCGTTGTAAGCAATATTTTCTATAACTATCTTTGTTTTTTGCTTCTTTGTTTTTTGTATCTTTGATGTGTGTGTGTGTGCGTGCGTGCGTGCGTGCGTGCGTGCGTGCGTGCGTGTGAGTGTGTGTGTTTTTTTTTTTTTTCGTTTGCTTTTTCTTTCAGAAATTGGAAATTATCTCACTATCATTGAACGTAAGAGAAACTGAAATGTTATACAGAACTTGTTTTGCTTTATGGCAGTGAATCTTGGATTGTCACTGTCAACTGTAATTTACTGCTTATATAGTACCTTCCTGTGTAGGACGGGGGAACGGGGGGGGGCGGTGTTCTTGAGCCTGAGGAATTAAGGTCACCTGGCTGGTGCAGTCGCCGCGAACTGTGCAGGTTAGAGGTTTCTTTTTGCTAAAGACAGAAAAAAAAACGTCACACCTTTGGAAATGTTAATGAACAAATTAAGAAGAATTTAGAAGCAACGGTGAAATAATTCCTGTGGCGAATGTTGCAAATTCATTGGACTGCCAGAGTAGCCAACAACGATTGCTGAAGGAGGCTAATGAAACTAGAACATCATATACAACTCTAAGAAAGAGACGAACAGCATTCTTTGGAAATGTGACGAAAAGCGAGGAACCCGAAGAATATCGTGATATTGGAAATATCAGTGGGGAAAGAGGCAGAGGCAAATCAAGAGAATATCCGTACCCCAAATCAAACTGTATTTATCAATTCCAATATCCATACACCAAATCAAACTGTATTTATCACTTCCAATCTCCGTAAACTAAATCAAACTGTATTGATCACTTCCAATGTACGTAAACCAAATCAAATTGTATTGATCACTTCCAATGTCCGTAAACCAAATCAAACTGTATTGATCACTTCCAATATCCGTAAACCAAATCAAACTGTATTGATCACTTCCAATGATCAATAAACCAAATCAAACTGTATTGATCACTTCCAATGTCCGTAAACCAAATCAAACTGTATTTATCAATTTCAATATCAGCACACTAGATAAAACTTATTTATCACTTGCTATGTCCGTACACTAAATAAAACTGTAAAAATCAATTCCAGTGTAAGTGACAAGCAACTTACATAGGTAGAACGGAAAGACGGTTAGCAAATCGAGAAACCGAAGATATATCAATGTGGGTGAGGGTAAAAAGAGAGTTAATCCGTCTTCAGGAAATACCGTACGATCGACAGGTCATAAAACTCCGAGCTCATCCATCTCGCAACCACTTCCTAATCAGCCATAAAGTTAACATAGAAAAGGCTTTTCATAAATTGTAAATTGTTCACATATTTGCAATTAGGCTGCTTTGCAATTAGGCGGTTCCAATCAATTGTGTGCGGACGGAAAGACTTCGTTTTAAATTTGCGATTACCCTGGGAATAATAAATTTTAAGTTTTTCAGACAAAGTGTGATTCATTTATTCACTTCATGTAATATTTAACTAGTTGACGAGGTACTCCGAAATATGCAGGCAATAAATAGTGCCACTATCACGCGTGGTTTCTGTGCTTAAATACGAGAATGATTCCTGTAACGTGTTTCCGCTGATGTCCATAACATAACAGACTTAATACCACAGCTATTTGCTTGTCCACAGACAGGCTAGCCATGTCCCTACAACAAATGAACTTGCATGCGCTGAAATTGCCGCACATTAAGATAATGTTCCACACCGCATCCCTTAATCTCCTCTCCGTCCCTGTCACCTCCTCACAATTTCTGTCCCGGTGTCTTCTCGGGTTTTTATCCCGTTTTATTTTGTTCTTCAACGTAACGAAATTGAGTTTTTGACTCCGCTCGCATGTTATGAGGGCCGAGGGAAGGCAGTGGTCAGAATATTTAGTTATCAGCGCTGGGGTTAAGAGTTCGGATCCCTGTTGACAGCTCTGAGGCCGACCGAAACCGTGGAGGCTAGGATATGTTCCGGGTTGTAAACGCGACGAGTGTGATTTTGACAACAACATTCTTCTTGTGTTGATTTGTCTACATCTTTCGTCTAGTGTTGATTTGTCTACAGCATTCGTCTAGTGTTGCTTTGTCTAGAACATTCGTCTAGTGTTGATTTGTCTAGAACACATGTGTCAAACTCAAGGCCCGCGGGCCACATCAGGCCCGGCGCACAATCATATCAGGCCCGAGTGTTCTCAACTGACGTACAAATATATTCGGCCCGAAAGAGGCTTTTAGGCACAAATATATTTTTTAATGGCCACGATATAAAGTGTAAGTCACTTCCCTAATTAGCAGCCTTGCCGAATGATAGGATACCCGAGAGCTTTCTTTTTTCAATCAGAATAAGCGGAAATGAAAGTTGTGTAGTGAGTGGATATTCGTCGTTATAGTGACCTAGCAACGTTCAGTTGCTCGTTTTGGATTAGCGCATATGAAAGGAAAGTAGAGTAGTGCCCGGATGTTAATTACATCACCTTTTCCCGCTACGGCTAACCTGATATCAATCAAGCGTCTGTCGGTAGATGCACAATATTTTTTTTTTACATCAAAGCTAGCCTTTAAAATGACCAAAAGAACATTTGATTCTGAAAACAGAGCCTTTCAAAGCCGCTGGGAGGCTGAATATATGTTTACTGATATTGGCGGTAAACCTGTGTGTCTAAGTTGTGGAGATAATGTGGCTGTGATCAAAGAATATAATCTGAGACAGCACTACGAGAATAAACATCAAGACAAGTTACACAGCCTGAATGCAGAGAAGAAGCTGCAGAAGGTAAAGTAATTAAAGAGATATCTAACATCACAGCAGATGTTTTTCACCAAAGCAAAATCACAAACTGAAGCTGCTGTGAAAGCAAGTTTTATTGTGACGGAGGAGATCGCAAAATCAGGCCGACCATTTACAGAAGGGGAGTTTCTAAAGCGCTGCATGATTAAAGTGTTCAGACAAAAAAACAGATGATGCAAAGGTAAGCCTTAGCAGAAATACGGTTGGTGATCGGGTTTTTGAGATGGCCACTGATGTGAAAACACAGCTCATCGTAAAAGGCAAAGACTTTGCTGCATTCTTCCTTGCTGTCGATGAAAGTAATGACACGACTTTTTTCTGTTTCAATTTATATTAATGTTTAAATAAAAAGGTTTACTTTTCGGCTTATTGAATGTTTATTCTGTTCGACCCGCAACCTTACGTGTAATTTGAGTTTTGACCCGCTGAGCGATTGAGTTTGACACCCCTGGTCTAGAATATTTGCATCATGTTGGTTTGTTTACAACATTCGCCTAGTGTTGGTTTGTCTACAAGATTCGTCTAGTGTTGGTTTGTCTACAACATTCGTCTAGTGTTGGTTTGTTTACAACATTCATCTGGTGTTGGTTTGTCTACAACATTCGTCTAGTGTTGGTTTGTTTACAAAATTCGTCTAGTGTTGGTTTGTCTACAACATTCGTCTAGTATTGGTTTGTCTACATCATTCGTCTAGTGTTGGTTTGTTTACAACATTCGTCTAGTGCTGGTTTGTTTACAACATTCGTCTAGTGTTGGTTTGTTTAAAACATTCGCCTAGTATTGGTTTGTCTACAACATTCGTCTAGTGTTGGTTTGTTTACAACATTAGTCTAGTGTTGGTTTGTCTACAACATTCGTCTAGTGTTAGTTTGTCTACAACATTTGTCTAGTGTTGGTTTGTTTACAACATTCGCCTAGTGTTGGTTTGTTTACAACATTCGTCTAGTGTTGGTTTATTTATAACATTCGTCTAGTGTTGGTTTGTTTACAACATTCGTTTAGTGTTGGTTTGTCTACAACATTCGTCTAGTGTTGGTTTGTCTACAAACGTATTCAGGTGGCACCACATATCCAATAAAACATATTTTCTTTACTTACTCTCTCATTCTAATTTTCTCACACATTTGCCCACTCTCTCACTCCCCTCGACTCTCTTCTTCTCTTCTATTTCCTCACTTTCTCTCACTTTCTTTATTTCTCTCTTTCTCATTCTCTCTCTCCCTCTCTCTCTCTCTCTCTCTCTCTCTCTCTCTCTCTCTCTGTCTCACTTACTATATCTCTCTTTCTCACTTTCTCACTCTCTCTTTAGCTCTCTCCCTCTCTCTAAATTCCCCCCTCTCTCTCTCCCTCTCTCTGTCTCTCTTTTTCTTTCTCATTCTTGCTCTGTGTGTGTTGTGTGTCTCTCTTCCCGTCTTTCTTACCTTCACTCGCTTTCACTCTCTCTCTCTCTCTCTCTCTCTCTCTCTCTCTCTCTCTCTCTCTCTCTTGGGGGATGGGTGTGTAATGGGTATGGGGGATGGGTGTGGGGGTGTGTCTGTGTATGGGATATGTCTGTATGAGTAGGAGTGTGTGAGTGTGGATGGGGTTAATGTGAGTAGGTGGGGGATGTGTGGGTGGGTGGGGAGATGTAAGTGGGTGAGAGATGTGTGGGCGGGGATGTGTATGAGGAATGCATGTGTGGGGATGTGTGTGTGTGGGGAGAATGCGTTTATGGGTGGGGTGCGGGTTTTATTTGTGGGTAGGTGTGGGATATGTGAGTTGACGGGAATATGTGTGTGTGTGGGTGTTGGATATGTGGTTGGGGGATGTGTGCTTGGCTGAGTGATTGGGTGTGTGTGGGTGGGTGGTGGAGGATATGTGAGTGGGTGAGTGTTGATAGGTTATGGGATGGGTGGAGGATGTGTGCGTGTTGGTGGGGAGATGTGTGAAGGTGGGGGTATGTGTGGGTGGGTGTGGATGGGTGGATGCATGCATGCATGTGTACCCAGGTTTGTGTGTGGGTGGGTGGGTGGGTGGGGGATGTGTGTGGGGGGATGAATGGTGGGTGGGATGTGTGTGTGTGTGTGTGTGTGTGTGGGTGGGGAGATGCTTATGTGGGTGTGTGTGTGTGGGTTGGGGATGGGTGGATGGATGGGGGAATGTATGTGCTAGTGGGTAAGTGTGTGGTTTGGTGGTGGATGTGTGTGTGGGGGACACGCGGATGGATAGGGGATGGGTGGGTGGGTGGGGAATTTGTCTGATAACATGGTAACATGCATTGTTTATGTTTACAACATTCATTTGACAATGTTTTTTTCCTTTGTGAATGCACTATGCACTGATGAACGAAAGATGAGTTATTGGAAGGGCCGAATGTAAGACGGGCCTGCGTGCCCAATTTGTTACCCTTTGAAAATAAAATTCGTTCGTTCGTTCTCTGTGTGTGTGTATGTGTGTGTGTGTGTGTGTATGTGTGTGTGTGTGTGTTTGTGTGTGTGTGTGTCCCTATTTATCTCTTGTCTGCAGGGCAACATGGTCAAATGGATAAGAACGCGTGTTCTTAAACATCAGGTGTGCTGATGCCGAGGTAAGCGGTTCAACCCCTACACCGGATAGTTGGACTAAAATATTGACCTGTCGTCCTTGACTTGGGGACGCAAATTACAAATACCTCTGAAGTCGGAATGGGTTCGCCTGATGGCGAAGGACACTGTTAATAGGGAAAGCTAATCCACACGCAAAATTTAGTCCATTACTACTATAGTATGTCCAGAAATGAATGCTGTCATTCACGATCAATTATTTTGGAAACTGTCTGTTGCATCGTTATTGACATAAGCCTGGGTCATTGACAATGAGTTGAGTGACCGGGCATGAGAGAGAAGGGATGAAAGTGGGAGACAGTAAAGTGACTGACCTGGCTATGGGGAAAACAGCCAGTCCTGAGAATTAAAATAGTGAGGGTAGAGAAAATCTCCCAGGGGGATGGGGGAAGGACAGTTTAGTTTTGTGTGAAGTCAAGGGACTTCAGGACAGTTGATGTGTAGATGCCGAACTGGTCGGTATTCTAAGGAGAAGCGGAGTTAGAGATCTCCGTGTTGTGTTGTTCTCCCAGTTGTGAAGACAGGCCTAAACCCAGAGTGGGTTGGATAGTTGAGCAGTGGCTCCAACCCAATGTGTGGGTTGTATTGTGGGAGATCCAGCCGTGGATAGTAGCTGGATTACCTGTCTTGTGGATTTGATAAGAAGCAGGCCGTGAGAAGGCATTGATGTGTGCTGGTTAAATTGTGAGGAGGATATTTATATTATATGGATTACATTATTTCTGGATGTATAAACATGTTCCGTCTGTCCGTCTTATTTCTGGAATAAATGATTATGTGCGCCAACTCAATCTTGTTTCATGACTGGTGAAGGTGCACTTCTGGGGTGAGTTGGATTAAGAGACAGTTAGATAGCTCAATTGACACACCATGAACATCGTTACCTATACAACGACCATCACACGACAATATCACGCAAAGATCATCAAGAACATCGAGCACTGATCATAAAGAGGGACGTGTCACAGTTATGAAATTTTTCCTCTCGTCTTATATTTACCCCCAGCCAAGGAATATGTCTTTGATAGGTCCAAAAGCAACTTAAATCATCCAAAGCGGCGACATTTCTTTGATGTTTTGGTGAAAAACTAGTGATTTCTCGCTAACAAACTTGTTTTTACAGTAATGAATGCCCCGCCAATTCAGATGACGACACAAGGCGTATCCGGATTCGTATCGGAGTGGGTGCAGTAAAAGAAGTAGCTTGAAAGTCGACAGGGTCGACTGCATTGCACCGGGTTTTAATTCCATATGGCTCAGTCTCTTTCCGCAGCATGGAAAGCGTCGCACAAAGCACAAACTCCGTAGCTCCAGCGACGACCCTCGGGAGTCTCCGAAAAAATGCACCCGTGAAATGAAGGACGAGGCCCGGAATCAAACATACAACCTTCGGAGCTCGAGTCAGACGGCTTGATCACTTCACGGCGGAGAATCCCGAGAGGGGTGCAATGTTTAATATTAGTAAAGACAGAGAATTTACAGAGGCAGGGGGTAAATAATGTGTAAATTGACAGGAAAGTAGAAGGAACATATTTCTTACCTTATTTTTCATTTCCTTCTTGTTTCTTCAGCTGCTGGTTAATAATGTGTACACAAGTATTCATGTTAGCTTTTTATATTGAGTTCGTGAAAGCTTCCAAATAGCTGTGCGTTAATGTGCGTATGGAGTTACCAGAAATGATACCGCAATTTAGTCGTCATGTTTCAATTTTTAAGGATCTGTTCAGCTGTCTGTGTAGTTTGTTCACACGTACACATGGGTGACAGATCCGCTTTGAGTCTTCGTGAAAGATTGTTTACTCTGCTGTTTACCGTTCAGAGACGGAACATGATTACCTGTTTTGCACTATGAAAATAGTTGTCAGTGTCTCTGTAGTGGGCTTTCTTCTTAACGACCAAGATGTTGGTCCTCTTTTCATTGAAGTTTATAGATTTATTCGTATGCACGTGTATTGTCCCCTAATTTGACAACGTGTTTGCTCTCACGTTTCTTGTTATGCCGCAATATGTCAGTTTCCACCGCAATATTACTCTACTGTTGGTATTCAATGCGTTTAGTGTGTGTGTGTGTGTGTGTGTGTGTGTGTGTGTGTGTGTGTGTGTGTGTGTGTGTGTGTTTTCAATACAGTTGTTTGTCACCGCTGAGGGCTTGCGGAATTGAAAATTCATAACCGTGGAATACAAACTGTTGCCATTGTTTAGGGCCTGCAATTCGTCTGAATAGTTGGAGCAAAATACTCCAGTAAGAGTGCACGTAGATTAAGATCTGCGATCTGCTCAGACCTTAATCTGTGTTCGGACGATTCCAGTAGGTTGATGATTGCTCTCGGTTGCATAAAATTCAATCCATCCTTTCTCCAATAGTCCTCTTCCTCTTTCAGCACATGGTCCTCACATTTTTTCCAGTAACTTTTATCAATATTTAATAGCGCGGACTGGGTTAGTATTTTGACGTCAGACAATTTGAATGTAGTATTGGCAGCTGCCACCTGTCCTTTATTTTTAGATCACATAAGTTCTATAGGGTTTAAATGAGAATGATACGGCGGAAGTCTCAAGCACCTATGCCCATGCTCTTCTATCAACTTGTCGATTTGATATTTCTTGCTGTTTTGCGCCTGTTTTACAAGGGACAACAACTGTAGCTTGAAATATGTTTCTGGAAATAGTATATTTTCCCTTCGGAGCCATATCTTTATTGCTTCCTTTGTGCTCGATGCCGTAGGTATTTTTTCTTCTTGAGCAACAACATTGTGATTTGATGCATTGTCCACGATTAGTCAAGACGGTCTATCAAGGGATGGAAGTACTGTATTCTCGAGCCAATCTCTAAATACATTACCATTCATCTCATTATGATAATCCCTATTACCTGTATGGTCTGATATGAACAAGAGCCCAGCATTCTGTAGTAAGCCATTATGAGTACTACCAGCATAGGCTATGACCAAACGCTGTCCTTTACTACTGGCACATATCGCTTTATCTTTCCATCCACTGATTTCCATTCCTTTTCACTTGTGTGTTGCGCATTGATCCACGTCTCATCCAAATACACTTTGTCATAGTTTTCTTTGCGCATTTCCCTTATTTCACGTAGGCATCTGCTTCTCATGGCTCCTAAATGCGGTTGCTCGCAAAGGATATTTCTACCTCCCTTGTACTTTCTAAAAGTGAAGCCTAATGTCCTTATAATGTCCCACAAAGTTGTTTTTTTTTATATCTCTATGTTATTGTTCTTTCTCAACCAAACCCTCAGTTTTCTTACAGTCACTGTTTCTTTGGCATCCATCATTTTTATAATAACTCGCCTGATGACATCCTTGTCAAAGCTGTCTACAATTGCCTTTCTACCTACCGTTTGCTTATCGTGTGTTGGTTTCATTCCAGATTCTTGCACCCATCGACGAAATGACCGTTTACTCAAACCCAATGCATGCACTGTTCTTTTTTTCGGGATTTATAACAGTATGAAACAGTTTCCTGCGATCAGCTTCTTGACAAAAATATGTGTACAACTTCATAGCGATGCTTTGAAGTGTACACAATTTCACATTCAATCCCATTGAACAATATTCACACATTCAAATATTAGCTATTAATATTATATTAATGGTAAGATTTATTTATATATTTATTTATATAATCACGTTTCATAAAAGAACCCACACTGAAGACACCTCTGAACAATCCAATTTAACTGCGCGCAGTTTGTGCCAAAACGGAAACCACGAGACAATTTTTAAAACAGCGCGGATGTGTCTTGGTGAAGCTGTAATACTTTTAAAATTATGGAAATAATCTCTGAGCCGTAAATTATATACCGCATATAAACAAACATTGAAATATGCTGTACAATCTCCAGAACAAACAATTTTTTGTTGGGTGGACATAATTATAAGGTTATATGCTAAATCTCATTATTTTCCCTCAGTTGGTTACTGAGATATGGAATTTTATACTGGGACAGAAAAAAATAAACAGACTATATAAATAGTGTGCATGGATTATGTTTGAGTTCAAAGCGAGCGAGCGCAAAACGTCTAGCTTTCTTTCACTCGCTCTCTCTTTATCTCTTCCACGTTTTCTCTCATTCTGCCTCTCTCACTCTGTTGTCTTTCTTTCACTTCCTTTCTGTCTCTATCACTCTCTCTCTCTCTCTCTCTCTCTCTCTCTCTCTCTCATTCTCTCACTCCCTCCTCGCCCCCCCCCCCCTCAATTTCTCTTACTCTCTATACTCCTTCTCTCTCTCTCATTCTCTCTCTTTCTCTCTCTCTCTCTCTCTCTCTCTCTCTCTCTCTCTCTCTCTCTCTCTCTCTCTCTCTCTCTCTCTAGAATAACACATACCTCAACTTCCTATGAATATTTTCGGAGTTAGCCGCACTTTTATTTTCCCTCCCCTGGTAAATCGAGTCTCAGCTGAAGCGCATTGCCGGATTGTCTATCTGTAATCGTTTTAATGCCAAATCTGCCACACTTTTTTACTTTCCAGGCATACGCTTCATCATTCCCCCATCTCTTGAGTATGATGATCTTCATCTTTCGCTTTTCTCTATTTCTTTTATCTGTCCTTCCAAACGTATCCGATGTTCACTCCTTCACAACGTAGCATCATCTATATTTGATTGCAGCCGGCGTCCTTCTGTCTTTGATGTCTGTGTTTTTATTGCTTGGCTGTTTCTTTTCCCTGACCCATTGACCTGCGCTATCTCTGCGTTTATGCCTGTTTGTATATATATATATATATAAGTCTGTCTGTCTGTCTGCCTATCTATCTATCTATCTATCTATCTATCTATCTATCTATCTATCTATCTATCTATCTATCTATCTATCTTTCTATCTATATGTCTGTCTACCTGTCTATCTATCTATCTATCTATCTATCTATCTATCTATCTATCTATCTATATGTCTGTCTATCTATCTATCTATCTATCTATCTATCTATCTATCTATCTAGCTAGCTATCTATCTATCTATCTATCTATCTATCTATCTATCTATCTATCTATCTTTCTATCTATATGTCTGTCTACCTGTCTATCTATCTATCTATCTATCTATCTATCTATCTATCTATCTATCTATCTATCTATCTATCTATCTATCTATCTATCTATCTATATGTCTGTCTATCTATCTATCTATCTATCTATCTATCTATCTATCTATCTATCTATCTATCTAGCTAGCTATCTATCTATCTATCTATCTATCTATCTATCTATATGTCTGTCTACCTGTCTGTCTGTCTATCTATCTATCTATCTATCTATCTATCTATCTATCTATCTATCTATCATTTATATATATATATATATATATATATATATATATATATCTTTCTACCTCCCTACCTACCTACCTACCTATCTACATGCCTGCCTACCTGCCTACCTACTTATCTATCTATCTATCTATCTATCTGTCTATTTGTCTGTCTATCTATCTGTCTGTCTGACATCATCATAATGTGCCATGCCGGTAAGCGTGGGCGGTCATATTTTGCCATCTCACTCGATCACCAGAGTCGTCGATCATCTACGTGTTCTTGGTTCGACCATACAACGTGGCCAAGCCATTCAGGTATTTACTTCTCTGTCCTCCCATTGTTCTCTACCCCTCGATCTTGCTAGTTGTCACCAAGTACTCCAATTTATTTCTTCTCATAACGTGACAAAACAATTGTGACTGTCTACGTCTAATTTCTCTAATCAGTTTACGATTTTCATTTTTCTTCGTGTAGGACTTGGTCATTGGTTTTTCTGTCTGTCCATGGTATTCTTTGCATTCTTCTCAGAAACCACATTTCCACAGCCATCAGATGTTTTTCAGCTTGTCTGCTCATTGTCCACGCTTTACGTCTATACAAAAGCACAGGTTCTGTGTAGCATCTCAACACTCTTTTCCTTGTTGCAAATGACATAATTGTATTGGTCAATATGTTTTTCATCTTGCAAAAGGCTGCCTTCGCCATGGCGATTCTTGTTCTAATCTTTTCAAGACATCACCCATCAGATGTTATGACTGTTTCGAGATAATTGTATCGATTTACTTTCTTAAGAATATGCCATTTACTTTTATATTACATTGTGGTTTTCTTCCTTCCTAGTGACGACCATAATCTGTGTCTTCTTACAATTTAATTCTAACCCATGTTGTTCACTGTGTGCAACAATCGCATCTACTAAATGTTGCAGAACCTGCTAATTGCTTGCAGTCAATGCTGTATCATCCGCATATCTAATGTTATTGATCTTATGTCCCCCAGTGATGATTCCTTTTATATCGTCAACATTTCTGACAAATATTTTCACTGTACAGGGAAAAGAGATCTGGAGACAGTCAAAGACAAAGTTCCTGACACAGACGGTCAAGTAAACAGACGGTCAATGTAACAGACAGTCAACTAAACAGACGATCAATTAAACAGTTGCTCCCACAATCGGTCAACCACACAGTTGCTAGCACAGACAGTCAACTAAATAGACGGTCAACTAAACAGACGGTTAACTAAATAGTCAACTAAATAGACGGCCAACTTATCAGACGATTAACTAAACAGACAGTCTTCTAAATAGTTGATGGCACAGACGTCAACTTAACAGTTACTGATACAGACGGCCAACTAAATAAACCGTCGGCGTAACAGGCGGTCAACTTAATAGCAGTTAACTCAATAAACAGTCAACTTAAAAGACGGTCAACTAAACGGTTGCAGGCTGGCATAGTTGGTCGCTTTTTGCCATTTCCAAGACCTTTCATACTTAAGTCCGCTTTCAACAACGGTGAGGACACGTGCTGGTCTCATATTACATATCGTGGCGTTTGCTTGGTCACGTGCTTTGAAGGGGCCCAATGAAGTTGCAGTAACATGTACAGTATTGATTTTGTAATGCAAGTAAATACAAATGCAACCGGATATTAGGGGACAGTGATGTCTGCTTCCGGTTGACAAGAAACAAGACGACAGATAATATCTGATACATTGATTTATTTATTTTACGCTCGCTCACTTTGAGCTCAAGCGTAGTCCATACATGTGCTACAGTTTCTAGAGAACTGGACTGATTTTTGCGTGTCCAATCCCAATTCCAATTTTCAAAACAAAAATTCCAAATTCGGCCTCGTTCAGCCTGCCTCTTCAGCTGTGGTTATTGTTGAGGTCCGTGGTGTTTGTGGGTTCATTCACCCTAATTTTTGTCTTGTGCGCTCTCACGAGTGAGTCCTATCTCGGACTGGTTATGTTGATCTGTGTCTATGGCGTCAGCTAGGGGGGTTTGTGGCGGCTGTCCTTTGTGCCCGTCTCCTGGTGGTTTCTTTTGTTAGTGGCAGTTTCTGGCTCTGCTGGTTGCAGTCCTCATAAGGACTTTTATTTGGTCTTTTTGCCTCCTTTCTTGTGTATAGCCCGTAGTAGCTTTTCGATGTTTTCATTTTCTTCCTTGTGCCTTTGTTCTCTTTCGAGATGGAGCTTTTGTTGTCTTTCGATTTCTTCCTCTGTGGTCAGCCATGGGACGATCTCTCCTTCATCTATATAGTATGGCCATGGGTGTACGTCATCCGTGTTTAGGTCTGGGCATTCTTTATAGAAATGGTGGGGCATTGGTTTTCCCTTGTGTTTCTTGTACTTCTTTTCTTTTTCTGCCATGCGCCTTCTGTATTCCTTGCACATGAGTTCATGGACCCTGTTCGTCTCTGCGATTTCTGTAACGGTAAATATTGGCGGTATCGGGGCGTCCTCTCTGCCGTCGTCAGGGTGCTCATCTCGGTTTTCTTCGGATGTCTGGCGGGATGTTGGCTTCCCTGTGTCTGTTTCGGGCGTCGTGGTTGGGCTGCTGACTTTCGCATGCGATTCAGGCTCGGTCTCTTGGTTTTCATCTTGCGGTTTCTCTGTAATTTCTTGTACGGCTTCTGTTGTTTTGTTTCGGAGAAGTTCCATTTCAGATTCGCCTGATGGCGATTCGTTCTCGCTCTGATTTAATGATTTGTATGATTTCTTCGTTCGCCTTCTTAATCAGTGCCATATGTTCCACTTCTTGCTTGATGTTTTGCTGGATCTCCTTCATTTCCGCCAGTAGTTTTTCGTTGTCGCTGGTCGGAGTCGGCGTCAGCAGTGCCTTGACTTGTTTCTTCAACTCGTCTACCTATTTTTGCAGTTGATCTCTTTCAGCTTGCGATATACCCGTGGATTCTCGCACCCCCGCATTGCTTCATTGTATGGTGTCTTTGTGTTGATGGCGAGCTTTAGTACGTCTCTGTGTCGTTGCAGGTATGGACAGCCCAAGTATCTTGCTCCATGCTTGCCCAGGCAGTTGGCGCACTTTCTTTTGTTGTTGGGTGCTCGAAAGTCCGTTTCTAGCTTGGCCAGCAGACACTCCTTGAAGGCGTGGTGATCGGCGCAGTACCGGCAGATTTCCGTCTTACTGCGACATGCTGCTCTGCTGTGGCCGGCCCTCTGACATCTGAAACATTGGGTCATCCTTGGGATGAATCTCTCTGGCTGCTGCATTCTCTTGTTGATTGATACTGTGGTCGGCATCTCGCTGCACTCTGTCGTCACCACCGCCAAGGTGGTGGGAATCTTGGAGTAGGTGAGGAGCCGCTCCGCCTTCAAGAATCAGGTGTGGAGATTCTCTCCTCGTAGCTGCTTCAGGATTTCTTCGTCAGATAACTCCACTTGGATACGCTTGATAACCCACTTGATTGTCGGTGAGTCGGTGTTTCCGACTCTGGTGTCTTTCTCCTCTCTCTGCTTCTCAGTAGGTTTGGCTCTTGTCTGTGGTGGGCTGTCGATCCTCTCCCTCGTGGTAGCTTCAGTTATAGCTGTCGTTTCAGGTTCTTTAATGCAGCTAGCAGGCAGGCTGTCCACGTTCGTCTTCTTGACGGTCTTTTCGGCTCCCACGCTGCACGTCTTGGATACCGCGTGTCTTTTGGTGTTCTTGCGATGTGCCATTTTCCCCCGTATCAGGCTTCTTGACTTGTTCAGGTGACTTGACTTGTTAGCGCTCGCAGCTGCGAATGCACAGCGCACGCACAACGCTTCGTTTTTGCGTGTGGATTAACTTTCCCTCTTATCAGTGTCCCTCGCCATCAGGCGAATCCACTCCGATTTCAGAGGTACAAGTCAAGGACGAGAAGTTAGCATTTTAGTCCAACTTACCGGTGTAGGGGTTGAACCCGCTACCTCGGCATCAGCACACCGGATGTTTAAGAACGAGAGCTCTTATCCGTACGGTCTTGCTGACTACAATCTGATACGTATAGCGTGAAATGAGAGACAAGAAACGTAATGTACAGCGATGGGAATCATCATATAGAAATTATTATTATTATTATTATTATTATTATTATTATTATTATTATTATTATTATTATTATGTGCCATGCAGATAAGCGTGGGGTGTCATGTTTCGCCAGCTAAAACTACCACATTAATCGTGGATCAGCTCAGTGTTCTTGTCTCGACCATCACATGGCCAAGTCATCCAGATATTTACTTCTCTGTCTTCCCCTTATTCTGTTCCCCTCAATCTTGCTGGATGCCCTTAAGTTCTCCAGATCACTTCTTCTCATTACGTGCCCAAAAAATCTTGACTGTCTACGTCTAATTTGTCTAATCAGATTACAGTTTTCAATTTTTTTTTTCCTTGTAGGACTTGCCCATTGGTTTTTCTGTCTGTCCATGGTATTCTTTGCATGTTCCTCAGAAACCACATTTCCACTGTCATTAGATGTTTTTCAGCTTGTCTGCTCAATGTGCACGTTTCACATCCATACAAAATAAGAATAATAATAACAATTAAAAACTATCAATTGCTAGCACAAGGACTTGCACCTACCTACGTACTTACCTACCAACTACACACACACACACACGCATATATATATATATATATATATATATATATATATATATATATATATATATATATATATATATATACATACACACACTCACACGCACACACTCAATTACATACACGCACGCCGATAAACAGACATGTGCTCACACAGGCGACAATGATGCTAAAAATCACGGGGGCATTGTCACGAGATATACACATACATTTTGTACAGTGACATCCTCAAAATTAGAAGTCTAAAACCCAATTTCGTTACGTGGAACAACAAAATAAAATGGATCCAAAACTTGAGAAGACACCGGGACAAAAAAACTGTAAGGATATGATTGGGGCGGTGAGGTACGTTATCATAATGTGCGGAATTTCTGGCCATGCAAGTTCATTTGTTGTAGGGAGATAGCTAGCCTATCTGTGGACAAGGAAATAGCTGTGGTAGCAAATCCTTTATGTTAGGTACATCATCAGAAACACCTTACGGGAGTTGTTCTCGTAATGTTTCACAGTGATGTGATGGGTGCAGTAGTTGGCAAAAGATAACGGTAAGAATGACCTCCTGGTATATACTGCTGTAGGGTTGTGAGTTAAAAGCAACTACTGGCACCTGGCCGTCTTGACAGACGATAGTTTGTTACATTGTGCTTCAAAACTAGCACAAAGCCTGGGTTGAAGTATAGTGACCATGTGTTGCCCATGCACTATGATTCATTTTATATTTAGCCTGCTTAGCTTACTCCAGAGCAGGGGTTCCCAAACCACGGCCCGCGGGCCACTGGTGGCCCACCAGCTGTTAGACAGTGGCACGCGAGGTCTCTTTATTTAATATAATACATTTTAATAATTTCAAAAATGCACTCGGAACGCCCCGCCAGCGTTTCGCAACGAAACGTTATGAAGTTCCCATATTCCAGCCTTTTCGACCAATCAGAGTGCCCAAGGCGCCATGTTGTCGTCTGTCACAACTGCTTAACAGAGTCGGTAGTATTGTGTTGAAATTAGATTGTTTTCAAATAAAAATTTACCGTTAAAGCCTATAAACATGAATGTGGAACATCTAAAATCAAACAATGGTAAAAAGCGAAAATGTGAAGACGTTGCTTGTCGTGAATTCAACGAAGATTAGGCGGAGAAATGTATGATTATGCCTAGCCGTAGTGTTAAACCAGTTTGCTTATTCTGAGGATTTTGTGTTTCTGTTACAAAAGATTTAATCTTTTAAATTTAGAAGATTTTAAATTAAAAAGATTTAATCTTTTAGATTTAATCTAGAACGACACTTCACGACCACACATTCAGACGTAAATGCTCAATATCCGATCAATTTGGAATTAAGAAAAGATTTCATAGCTAAATAAGAAAGTTCTCTGAAACTACAAAGAACAGTTACAATTGTAGATTAATTACATTAATAGCGATTTTCGAAACTGAATTAAAATTTATTGTTGAATGAACTTTTGATTTTAAACCAAAAAATGACCGCAGTGTAGTACTGACACAGACTGCCTTTAAAGTATTAGAATTTTGTTGACGAAAGTTAAGAAAGATAAGAATGGTATTGCACGACTTTTATAATTTTATAACGTTGTGGCCCGCTTAACTACAGAAAATAGTAGATATGGACCTCTGCTTTAAAAGCTTGGGAACTACTGCTCCAGAGTAAAGGTAACTCCAATACATATGGAACAAGACAAGCTGCAGAGGATGCCGGATCCACAAAGCAATGCTCTAACTGTCCGCATGTGGGAGCTTCGATCCTAGACAAGTTGCCAACCAAGGCTTAGGGCCTGGTTTGCCCTGCCACGATATTTAGTCTTTATGTTGCATTTCCTGGCACCAGGGTAAGATCGTACCCTCCGCCCGAAGCCGTTTGCAATATGTGGGGTGTCGGCGCTAACTGAAAGCAGGTAGTACCGTCTACTGTTATACGATAGCTCAGGCATATCTGCCTAAGACCTGACACTAGATTTGGAAGACGCATGTGTGTGTGTGTGATTGTGTGTGTGTGTGTGAGAGAGAGAGAGAGAGAGAGAGAGAGAGAGAGAGAGAGAGAGAGCGTGGTCGACAGGTTTTGAGAGCTCGCTCTTAAATTTACTTGATTTGATAGCGGCTCCCGTTTATATACAGTAAGGGCACTATAATATAGGGGTGGGGTAACCTATTCCCTTAGTCGTCCCCTTTAATTTCAATTATATATGCATTATATATATCCATGGCTCTGTGGCGAAGGGTTTAAGGACGAAGATCGTAACCCCGCATACCGCGTTCGAAATACTGATGCGGGTAACCGCAGACTGCTTTGCTTTGGTTTTCATACAATGGTATGAAATCCGGTTGTTCAGAAAGCAATGGCAAACTACTGACCGTAAACTTGCCAAGAAATCACAAACAGCACAGAACTGCTGGGTTGATTGCTACAGCATGTAACGGATATGCAACTCCTTCGCCATGCGTCAAAATACACTTGTTCCTGCAGTGAGGCGCTATCGTCATTTGAAGGTGACAGGTTCGGGTCCCAGTGGGTAACTATAGCTTTCCATTTTTATTCACTATATCAGCCTGGTCTATGACACGTCCGCCATCCACAGTAGCCTTACCTGCAAGCCTGTTAGCCTGCTAATTTCCTTGTACACCCGTATGCCGTTGCACGAAAATGAAACCAATTTTTACCTGCCGTGACTGCCACAGAGACACCAACCACTGTTCTCGAACCTAACCCATCTTTATCTTCCTGAGAATACTCATTGATTCACTAAGGAAACATGTCCCGTGAATGTCAGTTATTGCTTTGCTTACTGCCATGACTTCCATAGTCAGACTATTTGTGGTCAAGGCAAAATCACCAGCCTTCCTTCACAATTCTTTCTCCAGCTTGAGCAGTAAAAGCCTATGAACTTCTCACGCGCCGAACGACCAACTATCTGTGTAAATGACAGCATCACCCTCTAAATAATTCTCGAAGATCAAAGTTTGTACTTCCACCTCCACAGCAACCGGATTTTCTTGTCTACATTTTCTGTCTGGTTGAATGCAAATTGTAAAGGGCTCACAGACCTCTGTTGGCATTTGTACCCACTCCTGACAAGGTTCTAAGTCCTCAAGTAAACACACCTTATTGAAGAATATCTTCGGCTAACCCCATCCACGACTTTCCTCTTTGTAACCTATAAAAACGTCTTAAAAGTCGAGAGGAGCTACTTTATTGCGCCGGGTAATACCCCACATGGTTCGGTCTCTTTCTCCAGGACGGCCTGTCGAAATCGTCGCAGGAAGCACGAACTCCGTAGCTCCAGCGACGACCCCCAGGAGTCTCCGAGAAAAATGCACTCGTTAACTGAAAGACGTTTCCCGGAATCGAACCCACAACCTTCGGAGCGCGAGGCAGACGGCTTAAACACTTCCCCACGGAGATTCCCGAAACCTGCTGCCTTTTACCTTCTTAAATTCACCATGCGAGGGATGTTGTGTGTTTGCCTTGACTCTGAAGTAGGTCTCTGCTCGGCAAATGTGTATTGTCCCCCTTGGATGGAAAATCAAGAAGGTAGCGCATTACCCTGCATGCTGTATATCTTGTACACCGAAGTGTAATACACATAGCTTCGTTCTGTATCCTCTCCACCCTTTCCTTCTGCTTATGGCTGAGAGTCAGGATCGCTATCGCATACTCAAAAACAAAAAGGACCAGATCCTCGTATAGAAGACATAGATAGCGCTGCTCACTGTTTGCCACCGCCATCACCCTCATCTCAGCCAATCCCCACTTGGCCTTTGTTATCACCTGGTCTATGTGGTCAGTATAAGCAAGGCTTCGATCAAATCGCATCCACGGATATTTCATTGCCTGCATTCTTTCCAGTCTCCTAGCCCAGATGTATAGTTGGTGTGGAGTGTTGACAATATGGTTATTCAAAGAGAACAATGTCAAGACTGCCTTCGTTAGGTTGACCATTGCACCAGTTTCAACGCACCAAGGGATTATGCGATTAAGTTATGTTTGTAGTTCCACAGCAACCTGATCTCTATTCTTACCCTGATAATACACTAACACATCGCCGGGATACGCCAATGTCCTCCCCGCTCTTGTGATCTGCTCACCGGTAATTCTCACAGTGTAGGCGTTGAAAAGCATCGGAGATAATGGTGATCCCTGTGGCAGGCCCGGATATACTGTTGTTGGTTTAGTAGTCAAATTGCCACATCTAAAACCTACTTTCCGTTGGAAGAGGGCTGCAGAGATCCAACTCAGGAGGAATAGACTTAACTTGAGTTCAAGAAGCTGAACCATTAAGAAACCCAATGGTGCTCTGTTGTACGCATCCTCGAGATCAATTGCTGGAGCACGTTTCAATGTCTGAGTGGAAACCTTCATAAACATCATGGGCAAACACTGCTGCATTGGGTCCAGGTTTCTCTGTTTGGACGGTACCCTCCAAGGGTAGGTGGAAAAAGAATTTGCCTCTCTAGCCTGTTTGATATTTTTCTAGCAATTAGCTTCTTAAGCAGCTTGTCTATTGTATTTTGCATGGTGATTACCCGATATCCCTGAATTGCTGTGTGGTCTTTTCCAGGCTTCGGCAAGGGAATTTGATAACCGTGTAACTACTCCTCATTTATACTAGCACTCACTATACTGTTGTTGTACATATCTGCTAGTTCCTCCAACTCTTTTTAGGTACACATTCTAATGTCATTATACTTTATACCATCTGGCCCTGGTGCGCTGGGTTTTTTTTTCATCGTAGAACAGCCTTGTTCTCTTTCACTGTCACTATGTCTTCTTCTGAAATTATCTGGGACTTAACCTATCAGAGGTAACCGTCTTGCCAAAAATTCGGCTTCTCATTTCTGTCTGGTTGCTCTGCTCTAGATAGTGTTTTAAAAGGGACTTGTCCATATTCTCGTCAGTCCTCTGCCAGGTGAGATCAGCACTCCGGAAGTCAGAATACTCTTATTCTTGACTACCCATTCATACTTTTATATCCCAAAGACTTGTCTTTTCATATTCTTTAACACAACTCTGTCCATATATCACTTTTTTACTAACCAGTTTTTTTTTTTACAGCTAACTTTTGTGTCCATATCTCTTTCCAAGTGCAAGATAAGACTAGGATGGGCAACTCTTTTTTTTTAGCTTTTTGCCAATTTCTTACAGCACAACACTTATTCACCCAGGCCTTTTGCGCCTCAATATTCCACCAAGTGGGTTGCTCCCAGCTTTGTTTTTTTTTCCCCGCAATGTTGATTCCTGCTCTTTTCAAGCCTTATTTTACCCACAAAACTTGAAAGTCTTGACATTTGACTTGCACTGCCTGGTTCTGCCTTTCTCCACCAATACGCTGCAAGGCTGGTGGTCACTACCTTGGTACCCTAAGACACCCCATCTACACACTGTAGTGAGTGCAGGAGAAGCCAACGCCAGGTCAATAACTCTGTTCTCATCACCTGGACGACTTGCTCTCTTGGTGATACAACCAATCACTGTTGATGCAAACAAGGTCAATCGTTTCAAGTATGGCCTCGAGCTCCCCCCCCCCCCTTACCCCTACCCCCCACTCCCTTTCTCTCCCCCCCCCCCCCCCCGTGTGTGTTGAAAAAAATGTTTCCCCATGATCTGCCTTTAGCGTTGAAATCTCCACATAAAATGACATTCCTCCCGTAACATAATATTTTACTTAAGCACTGCCACCTCAGGGAATTCACACTCGCGTTGCAGGCATAAACATTAACCAACACAAATGATTGCTCGGATTGAACTCTGATATTCTGTATTTGTATTTCGTCGCTGTCCCGCCTAGACATGTCTTTCTATACCATTTACTTATTTCATGTGTTTCTTGTGCGTGTCAATCAATATCTATCAATTTATATCTAACGCAAGAAAATGTGTAATTTTGCGAAACCACATAAGTCACCGAGATAGCAGATTAATGTCTACCCTTTTAACCCTGAGTAACGGGGTCGATCTGTTGTCAAAGTCTCTTTCATGTGTGTCAGTATATATCTGTCAGTTTATATCTAACACAAGAAAATTCATAAATTTTAGAAGGCGCTTAGGTCACGGAGATGGCAGATTAATGCCTACCCTTTTAACTGATTCAACGCCGAAGGATACTATTTCGGCACATGTGACCTCCCATTTGGACAGAAGGACGATGTATCGCCATACTTGGGTCATCGTGGTATATATTTTGTTTAGTGGTATCTACCGCAATGTTAATGTTCACAGCACTAAACCAACAAATAACCAACCAGCCAACACGGCACCAAACCAACAACCAACCAGCCAAAATAGCAACAAACCATTTACCAACTAAATTACCAACCAAGCAACATAACAACAAGCCAACAATCTATCCAATACAAACCAACCATTAAACCAACTAACCAGGCAACATAGCAACAAACCAACAATCAACCAACAAACCAACAACCTACAAACCAACAACCAACCAACAACCAACCACCAACCAAGAACCAACCACCAACCAAGAACCAACCAACCAACATTTACCTCCCCAAAAGCAGAAAACCTACAGTCGTTCAGAAGACTACATGTCTATAAACGGTCCATTTATTCCTCTATTCCATTAGTTTAAACGCACTCCTTCTGTTGTTTGTTGTGATCCTCTACTCTCTTCCTCTTCCTTATGATCCCACTCCTCCTCTTTGAACACCAATCAATGTCCATTTCATAATTAATTCCTTTATCTGCGAATCTCGTTGACTGAGGACATTTTCCAACTTAATTACCTCGCACAAGGGAATTGGGCATCGAAATAACTTTTCTCACATAAGATGAATAGGACCCATTTGCCGTGTCTGGAGCCAAGAATATACACACGTATATAAGTTCGTATCTAAGTTTCATGGAGTCTCTTTGAGATGTGAAAGCTGCTTCACCAGGGATCAGAGAGGATTAAGGGCACAATTCTGGAGATGATGTAGGGATTAATGGCCCATGTTTGTGTTGGCTGGAGTCAAGGCAAATGGGGGTTTGATCTACACGAAATGGGCAGTGTGTTGCGGGGAGAAATGGCAGATTAGTTCGTGGATGTACAAACAGTCATACGTGTATATTGGGTAATGGATATACAAATAGTTATATATTTGTTAGTGGGTGTACAAACAGAGTCATATATTGGGATATAGATGTACAAAATGAGTCATATATTGGGATATGGATGTACAAATAGAGTCATATATTGGGATATGGATGTACAAATAGAGTCATGTATTGGGATATGGATGTACAAATAGAGTCATATATTGGGATATGGATGTACAAATAGAGTCATATATTGGGATATGTATGTACAAATAGAGTCATATATTGGGTAATGGAAGTACAAATAGAGTCATATATTGGGTAATGGATGTACAAACAGAGTCATATATTGGGTAATCGATGTACAAATAGAGTTACATATTGGGATATGGATGTACAAATAGTTACATAATTGTTAATGGATGTACAAATAGAGTCATATATTGGGATATGGATGTACAAATAGAGTCATATATTGGGATATGGATGTACAAATAGAGTCATATATTGGGATATGGATGTACAAACAGAGTCATATATTGGGTAATGGATGTACAAACAGAGTCATATATTGAGTAGTGGATGTACAAACAGAGTCATATATTGGGATATGGATGTACAAACAGAGTCATATATTGGGATATGGATGTACAAACAGAGTCATATATTGGGATATGGATGTACAAACAGAGTCATATATTGGGTAATGGATATACAAATAGTTATATAATTGTTACTGGGTGTACAAATAGAGTCATATATTGGGTAATGGATATAAAAGTCGCTTAAAAGTCGACAGGGTCGACTTCACTGCACCGGGTTTTATCCCATATGGCTCGATCTCTTTCCGCAGCGCGGAAAACATCGCACGAAGCACGAACATCGTAGCTTTAGCGTCGACCCACAGGAGTCTCCGAAAGATTTCACTCGTGAACCAAAGGACGCGGCTCGAAATCGAAGCCACAACCTTCGGAGCCCGAGTCAAACGACTTGACCACTTCACCACGGAGACTCCCATGAGTAATGGATATACAAATAGTTATATATTTGTAACTGGGTGTACAAATAGAGTCATATATTGGGATATGGATGTACAAAATAAGTCACATATTGGGTAATAGATGTACAAATAGAGTCATGTATTGGATAATGGGTGTACAAATAGAGGCATATATTGGGATATGGATGTACAATTAGTAATATATATTGGAATAGGGATGTACAAATAGAGTCCTATATTCGAATGGGGATGTGCACATAGTCATATAATGGAATAGGTATGTATTCTTCTTCTTCAGCGTTCCGAGCCATTGAGGTTCTTTGCTGCAAATACAATCCGTCTCCATTCGTCTCTCTGGTGGACCTTCTCTTGCCAGTCGTTGATTCCAAGTGCTTGTAGGTCTGTACATGTATTATCTCTCCACCGTCTTCTTGGTCTACCTCGGGGTCTACGGCCATTTATTTCCTGAGTGTAAGCGAGTTTTGTTTCCCTATTATCTTCCATTCTTTCTATATGCCCCAGCCATTGTAGTCTATTAGCCTTCATGATACCAGTGATTAGCGGAACTTAAACAGATCATAAATGTCTTTGTTACTTCTTCTTTTCCACTCTCCACTTTGTGTATCCCTAATGGGTCCAAAGATGCGAATAGGTATGTATAAGAAATCAAATATTGGAATTTTTTTCCGCATATCCTATTACAGGACATCGCTGTCAACACCAGCATTTTACCGCTGTTGTTGATTTCTTGGCAAGATTACGCTTAGTAGTTTGCCATCGCTTTCTGAGCGGCCGGCTCACATATCACGTAAGTAACGGGCGCGGCGAGAACGGCTACCGATTCTCGCGGAGCCGCGTTTGCTCACGTGGATAAACGGGATTGCGAAGAAAGTCGCTAACCTCTAGGCCAGGGAGACCGGCATATATTGGAATAGGGATGTACAAATAGTCATGTATTGGAACAGGAATGTACAAATAGAGTCATATATTCAAACTGGGATGTACAAATATAGTCATATGCTTGAATGGGGTTGTACAAATAGTCATATATTCAGTATCTAGTGTACAAACAGACACTTGATGTGTGTGTGTGTGTGTGTGTGTGTGTGTGTCTGTGTGTCTGTGTGTGTGTGTGTGTGTGTTAATATGTTACGCAAGGATATGTAATGTCTGAAGATATTGTCCCCTACACAGAGAAAATATTATGAGAAATTTAGAGAATATGAGAGCAGTCGCCATCTAAGGCAATAGCATCAATAATGTAACGCATACAGATGATACAGATAAGGCCAACGTGACAGCGAGGCTTGTTGTGTTTGCTCTTAAACTTCCAGTCCGCTGACTGCGGGATACGGTGTTCGTGCCCTACACCGGTCAGTTGGACTAAAACGGGGATTTCCTATTTAAACAGCAATGCAAACTAGTGATCTTAAAATTGCCTACTAAATTAACCGGGTTTTGGCGTTGAGCGCGACCACCTGTAATGGTCATGCAATATTTTTTTTTTAGATGATAGGGTATTGATTGCAGACAATGGTAGGATCTGCAACATTTAGTAAATGCTGTTGTTGCACATAGTGAACAACTAGGGTTAGAATTAAATTGTACGAAAAACAGAGATTTTGGTCGTCTCTAAGAAGAAGGAAATACCCTAGTGTAGCATCCAATTATGTGGGGAAATTCTGAGACCAGTGAATCAGTACAAATATAGTTGAACAGTCAGTTATAGCATCTGATGGGAGGTGTCGCCATGGCACCAAAAAAAAAAAACATACTTACCAATAAAAGGTTGGAAAACACACTGACCAATAAAATTGGAAAATATACACACCAATAAAGAGTTAAAAACAAACACGCATACATGCATACGCCCGCCCGCGCACACACTCACATATGCACAGAGAGAGAGAGAGAGAGAGAGAGAGAGAGAGAGAGAGAGAGAGAGAGAGAGAGAGAACGAATGAATGAATGCGCGAATAAACTTTATTGTCGAAGAGCCACAAAATGAGCACGCAGGCTAGTCTTACATTCGGTCCTTCCAGTCATTCAAGCTCCGGTGACGGCCGGGATTTTTTCACGTGGACTTCTAGTAACAAAATTTCCCCTGGTCTCGGGGTAGTGAGATCGGACGCCCTTGTGTATTGTTGCGCACGTAAAAAATCCCTTGGCAGTTGGAAATTTAAAAAAGAGTAGCCTAACGGCGCTGCCCGGGCAAAATTTCGAGTTAAAAATCTACCCAAAGTATTTCAGGATCCTCGCTGGTGCTACGGAGTTCGTGCACTGAGCTGAGGTTCTCCGGACTCAGGCTTTGGTTAGGAGTAGAACTGGGGCACTTATGGGTTACACCCGTGTGCCGTGATGTTGATCCATCGACTAAACTAAACTAAACTGAAACATGAGCAACTCGCAGACTAGCTGAGGAACATCTAATCGCAGTGGAAATGTGGTTTCTGAGGAAAATGTACAAATTACGCTGGGTGGACAGAAAAACCAACGAGGCAGTTCTTTAGTAAACAAATGAAAACAGTAAACTGATTAGAGTAATTCAAAGTAGACTGTCAGGATTGTTTTTGTTTTTTTCTTTTTAGATCATCATGAAGAGAAATTAATTTGTCACTTAGTGACAACTGGCATAACTTATGAGGAAAGAGTTAGAGGGATGTACGGAGGGATTACATTCAGAATTCGTAACCAAAAAAAAAAAAAAAAATGTTACACCCCAAATAACTCGGGGTGTAACTTCCGAGTAACTGAACTCCCGAGTTACTCCCGAGTAACTGAACAAAATACGAAGTAAGTCCATCCATCCATCCATTTGTAGAAACAAAAAGAACTTTCTACCTCGTTCAACAAGAATTCGTAAATGGGACAAGAACAAGAACCTGGTTAAAGACTGTGGGGATCGTGTGAAATAGCGAATTATGACCACTCACGCTTATCGGCATGTCACATGATGATGATGATGATGATGATGATGATGATGATGATGATGATGATGATGATGATGATGATTATGATGATGATGATGATGATGATGATGATGATGATGATTATGATGATGATGATGATGATGATGATGATGATGATTATGATGATGATGATGATGATGATGATGATGATGATGATGATGATGATGATGATGATGATGATGATGATGATGATGATGATGATGATGATGATGATGATGATGATGATGATGATAATGTTAGGTATGTCTATCTTAGCGAATAATAAGCTGAATGCGTGGATAGTTGAATGATTTGGTGAGTGATTGGATGAGTGATTGGTTGAGTGAGGGAGTTAATGTTTGATTGAACTATTGATGGTCAGTTTGAGTGCATGGATGAGTCACTGGGTGAGTAACTGAGTGAGTGATTGGGAGGGCGAGCAAGTGCTATGGTGAGTGATTGGGTGAGTGGCTGATTGAGTGAAGGAGTTAATGTTTGATTGGGTCAGTAATGGGCACAGTATGAGTGATCGGGAGATTGTTTAGGTGAGGGATTGGGTGTGTTAGCTAGTGATGTGGTGAATGATTGGGCGAGTTGATGGGTGAATCATTGACTGATCTGGCGAATGAGAGGGTGACTGAGTGAATGTGTGACTGATTGGGTGAATGATGACTGATTTGGTGAATGAGTACTGACTGGGTGAATGAGCAACTGACTGGTTGAATGAGTGACTGATTGGGTGAATGAGTGACTGATTGGATGAATGAGTGGCTGATTGGGTGAATGAGTGGCCGATTGAGTGAATGAGTGGCTGATTGAGTGAATGAATGACTGATTGGGTGAATGAGTGACTTATTGGGTCAATTAATATGTGAGTGATTGGGTGAGTGATCAGGTAAGTGATTGATTTAGTAAATGCCTGGATGATTGGCTGTGTGCTGAGCTAAATGAGTCATTGGGTCAGTGAAGGGGTGAACGAATGATTTAAGTGAGTGAAACTGTGTTAGTGATGGGATGTGTGATGGATTTAATAAATGACTGTGTGGTTATGAAATGAGTGTGGTGAGTGAGTGAATGTTTGAGTGATTGAGTAAGTTATTCGTTAAGTGATGGGATGTATGATTGATTTAGCTGATGACTGTGTGAGTGAGCGATTAAGTGAGTGAATAGAGTAGTTAGGTGACTGACTAAGTGAGTTAGTAAGTTATATAGTGAGTGAATGATTAAGTAAATTCTGGGACGAGTAAGTAATTATGTGAGTGATTGAGTGAGTGACGGAGCGGGTAATTGAATCACCGAATAACTGCTTAATTAACGGGTTATCAAGTAACTGAACAAAATACGAGGTAAGTCCATACATTCATCCATCCATCTATTTGTAGAAAAAAAGAATTTTCCACCTCGTTCAACCAGTCTCTGTGGCGTTAGTTATAGTTCTTGTGGTTCATAGTGCGGTTTAAGTTTGTCTCGTTTTCTGCGATAGTCTCAGCTGGTTTTTTCGATTTTGAAACGTCTATGCCTGTGACCGAGATATGTGAGAGATTGGGTCAGTTATATTCCTTCCCATATGTCAGTATGTAAAAGACCTGGATGAGGCATTTGGTGCTAGACCCATATTTGTATAGACCAACCGGCACTCGGTGGCTGATGTGGCCAATATCACACCCACCTCCTTTACTTCCCGAGAGATTTCCTAGTACCCATTTTAGGCTGGGTCGACTTGGGACTTGTCGGTTTTGTGCTGAAAGGGTTACAGACGCACTTCGTAATCCCGCATACCGCACACGACACACAGCTGCGTTGGTTTTCATGCGATTGTACGAGTGCCGGTCGTTCAGAGGGCAATGGCACACTTTTAAAAAATGTTTTGCGTATCCTTTTACAGGACTTAGCTGTCAACAGCAGCATCTTTCAGCTGTCTATTGATCTCTTGGCAAGATTACGCTCAGTAGTTTAATGGCACACTACTGAACGTAAATTTACCAAGAAATTACAAACAGCCAAAATGCCGGGGTTGACTGCGACGTCCTGTAAAGGATATGCAACTGCCTTTTTAACTACTTGGGAGTCCAGGTAAATTATTTTATCCAATTTTGCCCAGCTGAGGCGCCGAGGCTCCCACCCAAATTTGCACCGACGCAAAATGCTGGAAGTGTGTTATGTGCTAGACGACTCTTAAAAGTTCACGCGAGACTGGGGCATGACGCGAGCAGTGGTCCAGACGTCAATGGCTGCGTCACAGACACAGTGACACTACTAATTATATGAATGATTGATGTTTCTCATGGTAGACGTGTGCACATGTCAACGAACAAACGAGCGAACGAGCTTTGTTTTCAAGGGGTTAATAATTGGGCAGTCAGGTCCGTCTGCTATTCTGTCCTTTTAATCTTAGATAACAACAACAATAGAAATAATATGTGCTTCATAAACACATGGACAATGTTCAATAATCAATTAATACATGACTCGTCAACACTAACTTTTGACATGGCAGATATAATTAGCTAAGATGGCAGTATCATACCACATTTAAAAGATTGATTTATTAGGAAATTTTTTTGATTTATTAGGAAATGTTTACGTTTAGTAGTTTGCCATTGCTTTCTGAACGACCGATGCTCATACGATCGAAACCAACTCATAGCGGTCTGTTTCCAAATCGTCTGTAGCTGATTTTGAACCCACGACATAATTCAAGCGATATTCATAGAGTCTGGGATAGAGTTTACCCCAGGTATTTACACAATTCAAGCAATTTTCATAGAGTCCAAGAAAGAGTTTACCTCAGGTATTGACATAATTCAAGTAATATTCATAGAGTCTAGAATTTACCCCAGATATTGAAGTAATTCAAGCAATATTCATAAAGAGCAAATAATAAAGGAAACTACAGGAAATAGTAGATACAAAGGTTGTAGACACTGAAAAGACTTAGTTTCAATAACAGAAAAACAGAAGTCATGGTGATATCAAAGAAACAGATTGTGCCTAAATGTACAATGAAAGTGCATGATGTTATTTTGAGGCTAATACAGAAATTAAGATATCTAGGCACATGGATAACATCAGATGGTAAGATCATCATAGAGTTAAAGAACAGAATAGAACAAGCTAACACTGCATTAAATCACATGAAGAACATCTTATGCAATAAATCCTTATCATTGAAAGTTAGAAAAAGAGTTCTTGTATGTTACATTGAACTAGTTCTAAAATACGGCTGCAAATCATGGATAATTAGTAAAAAGGCAAAAACATCCCTGGTCGCCTTAGAGATATGGCTTTATTAGAAGAATGTTTACAATTTCACAGACAGCTAAACTGAACAGTCTGGACCACTGAGCAAGTCCTACAGGAAACAGTAATGAGCACGGAAAAACACGTAGAGCGCCCTGGTCATCCATTACACCTGTATTGGTCTCCAGTCGTCTTGACTTGCTTTGCTACCTGATTCAGATGGACTCGGGCGAACGAGTGTGGTCGACGAATTGTGCAACTCTTCCTCACTTTAATCCAATCTATCGTGCAAGTCATTCTTCATCCAACTTCATCTACATAAACAAATGGATGAACGAGACTACGTCGCAAGATTTCAAGGGCGCTTCAATAGTCCACCTTTACAAACGTAAAGGACACCGCCAATCCTGTGACAAATACCGGGGCATCTCCTTCCTCTCAACTGCAGGGAAGATACTCGCCAGAATTCTTCTCAATCGCCTCACGGCCCATCTCAATCAAGGTCTTCTTCCCGAGAGCCAGTGTGGCTTCAGAAAAGAACGAGGAACTGTTGACATGATTTTCGCTGCAAGGCAGTTGCAAGAGAAATGTCAGGAATAGAACTCCGAAATGTTCTCCACTTTCATTGATCTTACCAAGGCTTTTGATACAGTCAGCAGAGAAGGACTGTGGAAGATTATGGCAAAATATGGCTGTCCACGAAAGTTTGTCCAAATAGTGCGGCTATTTCATGATGGTATGCAGGCAAGAGTACAGGAAAATGGTGAACTGTCTGAGCTCTTTCCTGTCACCAATGGAGTGAAGCAAGGATGTGTCCTGGCACCAACACTGTTTAGCCTCATGTTCTAAGCTATGATGTCGAATGCCTTCAAAACAACGACATTGGAATAGACATTAACTACCGCATGGATGGAAAGTTATTCAATCTCAGAAGGCTGAAAGCTAAAACTAAAGCTAACATGCGACACTGTCAGAGATCTCCTGTTTGTTGACTATTGTACTCTATATGCCAACTCAGAGGCAGACATGCAACACAGGGTTTCAGCTTTCTCATGTACCTGTGCCATCTTTTGACTCAATATCAAATTGAAGAAGATTTGTCGCTTGTCGTCTCTGAGGGAACAGTAGAATCAACAAGCACACTTCAATTTCCCTTGTCCCCCCCCCCCCCAGTGTTGGGTTTATTGCTGGACCTTTGTCTACACACCCCTTAACCAGTCTTCTATTCACTCTCTCTCTCTCTCTCTTTCTCTCTCTCTCTCTCTCTCTCTCTCTCTCTCTCTCTCTCTCTCTATTGCTACAAGACCATACCCATCTCCACATTCCTCCAAAACATACCCACACAACAACTCTGTCCTCCAATAAATACTAAACTATTTAATGAATAAAAATTGTCATGGGTGTGTATAGTGTATGTGTAAAGAGGTTTTTGGTGTGTGCTATCGTGTAGGTGAGATCAGATTGACAGTCCAAGATTCATCTCACAGTGCTCATCACACAACGGCCAGATAATGTCACCACAGCACAGAACTTGTTTACGCTCACCCGGTATAGTGTCTCTCTGAACGATGTTGATGAATTCACAATATCCTTGACAACGTTAGAATTAAACAGTTTGTTCACCACTGTGTATTTTTAGTAAATAATGTCTTTCCTGGTGAAATATCCAATAACCTGAACAATATAATATTTCAGGTACTGTTTATACCTCCCATACCCTTGAATGACTTATCGTCTCTATCTGGACGCATAATTACAACACTGTCTATAGAATATCACTGATTCACGGTGTTCATCTTATTCGTTACTGTTCTGTTTATCAGATAATAAGGTCTTTGCCTTACAGCCTCTTCATTTGAAAAATAGTTCATGTGAACCATATTGAGCTTCTGATCTATGCTTAGTTGCACTTTATGCTGCTGTAAGTCTCTTAGTCAGAATGCCTTATAGGTATCCGTTAATTCTAGAACATGCTGACCTGTATGTATGATATCAGACTTCAATCTGGCCGATATTTATCCCTGTACCAGATTAGAGTCCATTCTTTCTTTTCAGGAGTGTTGCTATTGATTTGTTCATGGGAACCTGTCGAAAAGACAATATCAGGTGCTATCAACCTAACTCAAACTCATTAGATGTGAGAGTAGGCTTATGGCCATTATCAGTTATAACTTCTATAGATTCAGAGAAATGATCTCTGACATAAGACATAGGAGTTCTACACATAACTTAAGACAAGGTAAAAGAAGGAAATGTTATAGGAAAGCTCAGAAATCCCAGTAACCATCTATACTAGAATCTCCTCTCATAGACCTATCCTTATATTATCATAGTACTTATTCTATCGAGTGCACTGATACTTTACACAATCCACTACGTTACTTCTCAGCTAAATTCGGCCGACGCTCAATATTACGGTCACACACTCAAATACACTATGTTAGATTTCTACTCTATACCACAACTACCTTATAACTATCCTCTGCTGAATTTGGGAATACTATTGCACATAAATACAAATGCTCGTCGGTTTCATCCAACTTGAAACATTGTAACTCCCTTTCCATAATAGCTCAAGAATACATCACCACTTTCTCTCGCGGAAGCCTCGTAGCACACTCAATTAACTAGAATATCCAGACTATTTATACTCTGGCTATGTACGACTATACTGGCCTATTCCACCAATTTTTTCCCTGTCCTCTTCATCTTTTTTTCAATAACAACCGAATTTCTCCTTTGATGCACGGTCATTTCGGGACATCAATGATTATCTACTCGTTTCTTCCGACCACAGATATTCGTCTCCGTTACTACAAAAGACATCTGATAGTAACTACGTCTTCGTTGTTTAAAAGGCTTGTGAAACGGCGTGATCGCGAATCTCCGTTTCCCACTTCAAAGGTTAGTGAAATTGTTTTATCCTGATTCCCGCTCCTGTATTCAAGGGGTCTAAGATCGTCGTTCTCCGTCGAAAACAAGCGGTATTTGTTTTGAACTTGGAGTCAATAACCTGTACTATCCTCAGTACCGAAGCTATCCCTTGTTGTCCTGATCTAAAGGTCAATAACTTTCCATCCTCGTGAAATATAAACAATTTTATGTTTATATATATATATATATATATATATATATATATATATATATATATATATATATATATATATGTATCATGGGATCGTTAACCTGTCAGTAGTCTGTGACAAGATTGTAGTTATGTATCAGCCAGCTGCAGGGATTAACCACACTGCGCCGAATATCATAGACTAAGTATTGTGGACAATTTTACCTATCTTGGCAACATTGGGTCTTAAGCTGCCACAGTTGATGATGAAGTGAATGCAAGAATCTCCAAGGCCAGCGCAGCCTTTGGCAGGCTGTACAAGAATGTATGGGACAGAAATGGAATAAGCCTGCAAACAAACCTAAAGTCTATACAGCAGTTGTATTATCCACACTGCTATATGCTTGTGAAACCTGGACTGTTTACCAGCGACACGCCAGAAATTAAATCACTTCCACACAGTCTGCCTTAGGAAGCTATTGAAGATTAAATGGTAAGATAAGATCCCAGACAATGAAGTCCTAGAAAGAGCGCCCATGCCCAGTATCCACACTCTACTAATGAAGAATCAGATTCGCTGGGCTTGTCCCTTGACACAGGCTCCTGAAACGATTTTTTTTACGGCGAGCTGCATTGTGGTAAACGCTCCCAGGGCGGTCTGAGGAACGCTTTACAGATACTCTGAAGATCTCACTAAAAGCTTTTGGAATTCATCACGACACTTGGGGGACTGCTGCCAAAGACCGAAAATCGTGGCTTACATCATTGCGAAAGGGTGTAGTCTCTTGTGAAGCAACCAGGACTGCAAGAGCTGTGAAATAAAGGCTGGACAGAAAACTACTGCGAGATCCTCCTACTGGAACGTCAAGCATTCTTTGCCCACATTGTCAAAAAACATTTTGAGCCAAAATAGGCCTTACCAGCCATCTTAGAACTCAAAGCTCCATATTTTTAACCCCACTGGATTAAATGAATTGTCATCATCATTCTTAATGGACAAACACCAAAAGAAACAGATGAAAACCATAAACTGATTAGAGGAATTAGACGTAGACAGTCACAATTTTTTTGGAAACGTTATGAGAAAAAATAAACTAGAGAAGTTGGTGACAACTTACAAGTCTGAGGGGAAAAGAGCATGGGAAAGACAGAAAGTTAATTATCTGGTTGGCTTGACCACATGGCATGGTCGGGACAAGAACACAGAGCTGATCCACGACTCTAATGATTGTGATAGATTGAAAAAACTTGACCTCCTACGCTTGATATGATGATGATGACGATGATGATGATGATGATGATGATGATGATGATGATGATGATGATGATGATGATGATGATCGATGATGATGATGATGATGATGATGATGATGATGATGATGATGATGATGATGATGATGATGATGATGATGATGATGATGATGATGATGATGATGATGATGATGATGATGATGTCGCAGAGACCACTTATCACAAACATCAGAAAGAAGCAGTCATCGTATTTTGGTCACGTTATGAGAAGACAAAAACTGGAACGTATTGTGACAACCGGAAATTTTCGTATAAGGATTGATAGAGAAAGACAGCGTGAGAAGATGCTTGACAGTCTTGTGTGATGGCACGGAATGGAGTCAACACACGAACTGATCCATACCGTCGGAGATGGTAATTTGTGGAGTGGCATGATCGCCCACGTCAGCCGACAGGTACTTGATGATGTGATATAGTTTAAAATTACAATAGTAAAATAAATTAACAAACAAAATTTTAAATAACAAATAATATTTACAACTACATACCCTATTTGGATGGACATCTTTGCCTGAAGTCTGTTGTAGAGCCGCGCCGAGCAGCCAGGTCACTATAGTGATGATGTGCGTTATAAAACGCTCCGTAACGTGGCAGGACCAGCGCATGACGTCTGTGCCACGTGACAATTGCAACCACTCAGAAGTCGCCGCCAAGAGTGGTTATGTTTCATGAGGTTTGCCTTGACATTTTTGCACTGATGCCCCAAGAATACGGTTCTGTGAAATATAATATCATGTATTTAGAATAAGCTCTGAAATCTATCTTTGGCAATCGAGATGGGGAAAATAGTTCTTAAGAACCACTCCTAATTGATGGAAGCGAATCTTCGACAGTTAGTTGATGATATAATCACCAACGCCACACATCAAGAACTAAAAGTGGATTGGCAGTACACGAGACAGAAGGCTGTAGACAGACATGATCACCAACGCCATACGGCATGGACTATAAGATGACTAGCAGGATATCAGCGAAGAAGATGGCGTTTTGATGCACTCGAGAACACGAACAAGAATAATTCAATGCAGTGTTGTCACTTTGTGAATTCCCCTCTGTCGTGTCTCCACCTTGCAGTGGTAAACGGGTTTGCTTATTCCAATGACCTCAAGAGCCAACCGTAGCTCAGCTCTGGCACTCTCCCATGCCGGACAGGTCAAGGGACAGGAACCAGACAAAGAGTGACCCAAACCTGCAGCCTTAGTAGGTAGACTGGGGACAGTCACAGGCTAAAGAAATCAAACCCGAAACGAATGCTTGTCGAAGTCAGATGTACTGAGCCAAAAACTTGAAACAGTAAATCAACCCGCTTTATGATATCACTTTGTACATTTTAACAAAGAAGACATAAACAAGAGGTCGCACAATGTGTTGCCTGGCATTTGCAGGCTGCAGAGTTATACAGGGTTAATGACTGTGCATTGTCTGAAAATATTGCCGGTCCAAGTTTTATATTTGCCTATTATGTTGCGTGAACTTTACAGGCGGTGAATACACAACTTGGACCGGAAATATTTTCAAATATTGCACAGTCATTAAATATACACCATATATATATATATAATGTTTTTGTGTACACTCGCTTTGAACTCAGGCGTAGTCCATACATGTTACTTCTAGTAGCACTGGAATGAATTTTACGTGTTTATTAGCTTTCCCTATTACCAGTGTCCCTCGCCATCTGGCGAACCCACTCCGACGTCAGAGGTACTTGTAATTTACGTCCCCAAATCAAGGACAAGAAGTCAATATTTTAGTCCAACTGATCGGTAGGGATTGAACCCCATACCTTAGTATCAGCATGCCGGATGTTTAAGATCGCTGTACTGATGCTTAGGTTCAACCACTACACTAGACATTTGGGCAAAATGTCGACTTATATCAAATGCTTGCTTGCTTGTGTACGCTGGCTATGAACTCCAGCGTGAAGTCCTGTATGTCGGATGAAGACATCCTGTTGTCCAACATCAGTGTGATGTTATACAGGACCTGAGGTTTGCGTGAGTATCCGTTGTCCCATGTCTGGCTTATTGGTGTGCAGACTGGTGGTTCCTCGCCGTGCAGGCAGATACTCTCCGACTTCGGAGGAATCAACGATCCTACTACGTTAGCCAGGACCCCGAAGGGACCTGTTGCCCAGGACGCTCGGCGAGGACGTGTCAATAGGTCTTGGCCAGTGTAGAACCCAGCTCTGGCGCCTTGGAAACACCTCTGCGTCCCACTTATATCAAGTGAATGGATTAATCCTCTTCTTTCTTAAATGCATAACAAACATGTCACTGATACTGTTCGAATGCTCCCACGCCGACTCTAACAACAACAATAACAATGACGACAACAACAACAATAGCAACAACAATAACAACAACGACAACAACAACAACAGAGATAGCCACTTGCAGACGATACATGTCCAGACAGCGATAGAACTTTGATGATACTACAGCCAATCATTAAATGTACTAAAAGGACAGATCTCCCGGGAGGGGGGGGGGAGAAAAACCACAAATCCGTGAACAGATCCCTCCAGAGACCCATATTTTCTCACAGACCCTGTCAGTTTTCAGATGGATCGCCATTTGTCTGGCCCGAGGGCGGGGGGTGGTGTTGGAACAAAAGTTGCAAACGCCCCGTTATCTCCATGGGGAATTTCCTGTCCTATTTTAACAATCTGATTAAAGCAATTACTGTAAGGACTTTATTTTTGCCTCATTCTTGGGGAAAACAGAGGGCGGGAACAAGCAACCTGTTATTAATTTCCTTTTTACCAAATTTGCGAGGTTGTTAATGTTGTTTAAAGGTCCCAAGACACGGGGGTGTTGGAGAAAATTGTGCCATAGGAATGGACAGAGTGCGAAGGATGGGGTGTAATGTAGGAGAACGTGTTTGAACGTATATTTCTGGTCTGGAATCGATCTCTCCGTCCTTGATGAGATAAGTAGCACATTTGTTTTTTGGTCATTTTCTTGTTATCATTCTAATTTCCCCCCCCCCCCCCCATTCTCCCCATCTTTTCAGGCCTTTCATTCGGTGTCATTTTATTCATATTTTAATTTCTCTCATTATGTTAATATGCCTTATTGCAGTCACTGTATTGTCTTTCCCGTTTTCAAATGTTGTGTTTTGTATATTTGTTTGCTGATAAACACGCAACGTCCTTTATAAATGTGTTCAGTTAAGTTGCTTTACTCTGTGTTCTGTCTCATGGATATACAGGGTGTATTTTATTGACTGTGCAGTTTTTGAAAATATTTCCGTTGCAAGTTGTGTACGAGGGTAAGTTAATAAGTAAGTCACACATGGCTGTAGAAAAATAACTAAATATGATAACAACTTGAAACCAGTTTATTTTCTAAACCACGTTTTCACTTCACATTCAACTTCGGCGTCATTCGCGAAATGTCTCCCGCCAAGGTGGGTTTTCAGTGTTTATACCGACAAATGTTTATCCCGTAAAGCGGTGCATAGCTGGGTAGAAAAAGTTACGAGGGCGACTCAATAAGTAAGTCACACAGTTCTATGGGATGGCCGGTAAATGAAAACAAAGCACGCAATTCTATGCAGCTGGTTTGGGAGGACTGATAAAACGATGGGATACGTGCATCAATGTTGTTGGAAATTATGTTGAGAAATAAAGGGACAATGTATGTATAAAAATAAACTAGTTTCAAGTTGTTATAATATTTAGTAATTTTTCTACAGCCATTTGTGACTTACTTATTAACTTACCCTCGTATTCGCTCTCTGTGGAGTTCATATACAAAACTTGGAATGGCAATATTTTCAAACACAGCACAGTCATTAACAATACACCGTATATTTGTAACAAAGCTCAGTATGCAAAATACTCTGACAGAATAATGCCATCAGCTAACTGGTGTCCTAGGAATCGCTATCACAGCGATCCGGGCAAACCCATATAGGATCAGTCTTCTCCAAAAATTTTCGTAAGGTCTAGATCAGGGGTCAGCCGGTCTCCCTGGTCTAGTGGTTAGCGACTTTCTCTGTAATCCCGTATATCCACGCGAGGAACGTGAATTGCGCGAGAATCAGTAGCGGTTCTCGCCGCGTTGGTGACTTACGGGTTATGTGAGCCGGAGCTCAGAAAGCAATGGCAAACTACTGAGCGTAATCTTGCCATGAAATCAACAATCAGCTGAAAGATGCTGATGTTGACAGCGATGTCCTGTAAAGGATATGCCAACGGCGGGCCGAATAACTGACAAAATGACGAGCGCAGACCTAATAATTATTCAGTACAATACTTGCACCGGACTCCGTGGCGAAGGTCTTACAGACGACGTTCGTAACCCCGTATACCCGCGTTCGAAACACAGCTGCGCGCGATTTTGCAGCAGACCGCGCTACGCTGGTTTTTTTATGCTATGGTATGGATGCCGATCGTTCAGAAAGCAATGGCAAACTACTGAATGTAAACTTGCCAAGGCATCAACAACAGCAAAAAATGCCCCGTAAAACGTCCTGTAAAGGATATGCATCTACCTTTAACAATAATTACAAGCCAGAACGAAAGCTCTGGGGGAAAAGACGAAAAACTAAGTTAATCATGGGTGAGTGGCGTGCAATGCACACAAAAATACAAAGACAACCAACACATGTATTTACTAACAAACAAAAGTTATCAAATAAGGCGACGTTAGCAAAACGATAGTTACATCAGACCTAGTGTGCATATATCCGAATCTCACAAACTAAGCAGTAAAAGGAGTTAGTGAGATTTGTGAAACTGATATTTGGTTTTCAAGATATCATCAATGTTTGATTTTGAATTGCTACATTAAATCAAGAGATCGCATTCTCAACATGCGTTTAATAATAGAGAAGTGCAGAAAATTTAATGTAAACCTATTCTATTGTTTTGTGGATTATTCAAAGGCATTTGATTGTGTACAGCATCAGAAACTTTGGGATATCATGAGGAATATGAGCTTTCTATCACATATAATACAACTCATAAGAATGCTCTATCTCAGTGGTTCTCAACCTTATTTGACCCGTGCCTCCCTTCACCATATTCTCAGAACGTCATTCCCCCCCCCCCCTTCCTATCAAAAATTTGGCCCGTGCCCCTCTTCACCATATTTTCAGAACGTCATTCCCCCCCCCCCTTTCATATTTTCTACCTAAAATTCCCCCCACCCCTACACAGTATACGTAAAAATGGAAGGTAAATATGTTAAAACAGGTCTAGACATCCACATAAAACGTGATTTTTGGGTCTGCTTACATTATAAAATGAATTTTAGAAGGATGAGACATGCATAACTGTAAAGTATGAAGGGAAAAGCACTATCAAGTAATCGGTTCTTGTATTAACGCGATCTTGAAATAATCTTCATTCTCCCCCTGGAAACCCTAAAATTCCCGCCCCCCTTTTGAGGGGGGGGGGAATTCCCCACCGGTTGAGAACCACTGCTCTATCTAGACCAACAAGCAGCGGTTAGAATAGATGGCGAGACATCAGACTGGTTTGACATCAAGCAAGGAGTCCGTCAAGGATGTGTGCTGTCCCCCTATTTGTTTAACTGTACGCCGAAAATTTTATGAGAAATTTAAGAGATGATATAAACAGGGAGCTATATGATGCAATAAATATCATCCAGAGATTCGGTATGCTGATGATACAGTATTGCTATCCACAACACAGAATGGTATAGAAAACCTAATAGCCTTAACTCAATTGAATAGTGAAAATCACAACTTATATCTTAACATAGCAAAAACAAAGATAATGCATACAGATAAAACTACTATGGAGAAATAAATATACGTTAATGAGTAAAAATTGGAGGTGGTGGACAATTTTGAATATCATGGGTCATTGATTACCAACAACGGTGACACAATGTAAGAAATTAAACGACGACTATCAATTGCTCTTCAAAGACTAAAACAACTGAATAAATTATGGAATGGGACAGATAGAGCTACAAACATTAGATTTTTAAGAGCATGCGTCTTTCTCATTGCAACATACGCCTGTGAGACCTGGACACTTACTAAACAAGCTGAACAGCGCATAAATGCCTTTGAATGCAAATGTTATAGACGACTTCTAAGAATATCTTGGGTAAAGAAAATTACAAATGCATCCATACTTCAAGAGCTGAATATTGAAGAAGGCTGGCTATTAAAGATAATAAAACAGAACATTGAAATATTTTGGTCACTTGAAACGCCACGAAAGTTTGGAGAGAACAATAATGGAGGGGTATATGCCTGGGAAGAGAGGAAGAGGAAGGCCAAAGAGAAGATGGGTGCAGGATGTAGCGGATGATCTCCAGATGGGTGTATCGGACGCGGGACATCTTGCTTATGATCGAGAGGTTTTCCGGAAGGTTGTTATGGAAGCGAGGTTCTGAAAAGGACATGCTACTGAATGAATGAATGATTGAATGAATTAATGAATGAATGAATGAATGAATGAATGAATGAATGAATGAATGAATGAATGAATGAATGAATGAATGAATGAATGAATGAATCAAGAGAATTGCTTTCAAATGTTCATCAATCAATCCCGTTCAATGTGTTGACTTCACATACTTTTTTTTTTTGAAAATGTTTGCTCACAGACATAAATTGTTCCAAACAATGATGCCATACTAGCGGCAAATTTCTTCAGTTTTAGAAACTCAATATCAGGTAAGCAGCGGTAAAATTAAATAAGTTTTCCTTCTCTGTACTTCTCTTTCAACAAATCATTTGCTTGCAAATCAGTGAACTTCAACTGTAGTTCAACTGGCACATCATCGAGGTTACAATCAAACGGATTTTGGAACAGAAGAATGTCACTCTCAATTCTGTCAAGATCTGAAAATCTCTCCCAAAAATTTGCTTCCTCAAGTCACGAATAATTTTTTTTCGGAAAATCGAGGTTGACATTTTCGACGATTGTAGCGCAAAGCTCGGCCCGCGGGCCGTAGTTTGGTGACCCCTGGTCTAGATGATGATGATCCTGGTAGCCCACTGGTTGTAACAATCACAGATTCGTCCTCTCGAACATCCCTCGATGCTGGAATCACACTGACACCCAGACACAAGCATCCTTAAGTTTGTCTTTTCGTCTGTTATTATCTGCTACACTATACACACGATTCCAAATGGCCTCGACCACATCTGCCTTATCAAAAACCAATACCCTACCGAGCAGTGAAGACCCAGCCAATTTGTCCGTCTGCTCATTTCCCACCACACCAGCGTGACCTATAAGGAAAATCCAACAGAAGATCCCTATTTTTTTTATTGTTGAATAGAAGCCTGCCAGTTTGCCCGAAACATACCTGTCTTCACCTTTCTCATCATACCTTACGAGTCCATTGCAATCACGACATTCATGTCTCCACTTTTCTCATCATACTTTGTTGAGTCCGTTACAATCACGACATTCATGTCTCCACTTTTCTCATCATACTTTGTGAGTCCGTTACAATCACGAATTGTCTATGCTGCTTGTCTTCCAGCCAAGGGAACACATCCGTGAATACCCCTACCTATATTCTTAGACCAGGGAATTAAGATATCTTAGGTCAGTGTTCACTTCAGAGAGAATGGGTGGAGAAATAAACACGCGTTGTGCAAAGGCATATCATGTGCTGGGACAACTAGCGCCACTTCTGTCACAGAGAAATACACCTATAGCTACTAGAGCAAACCTCATCAAAACCCTTTTTTGCGTATACATTTTATCTCTCGCTCGCTGGCTTTGAACTCAAGCGTAGTCCATACACACAACTTCTAGTAGCACTGGAAAAAATTGTGCACGTGGATTAGCTTTTTTCCCTATTACCAGTGTCCCTCGCCATCAGGCGAACCCAACCCGACTTTGGAGTTACTTGTAGCTTATCTCCAAGTCAAGGACGAAAAGTCAACATTTTAGATCAACTGTCCTGCCTAGGGGTTGAACACTTTACCTCGGCATCAGCATACCGGATGTTTAAGGACAGGCGTTCTGATCCATTCGGACATGCTGACCTACCTGTGCCGGATATTATGCTACCAGTATCAAACGTGGACACTTTCTGCAAGTAATGAGCGCAACATCATAACAACAGAGATGAGGTGCCTTAGAAAGGCTGCAGGAGTAACCGTGAGAGATAGGATTAGGAATGAGGACATTAGGAGCTGACTAGATCTGAAACCAGTCATGCACTTCATTAAATAACAACAGATGAAATGGTTTGGTCACCTCACTAGAATGCCATGGTACCATTTGCCACAAAGAGTCACATTGAAGAAATATAATGGATATAGAGTGAGGGGAAGACCATGTAAAAGATGGAGTGATGGAATCAAGAACAATCTTAGACAAATGAATACCTACTTACAAAGAGCGATAGGAAGGGTGTATAACAAATCTTTGCATCTCCTCAACACTTCACTGAGGTACATGGAGGAAGAGAAGAAGAAGTAGCAGATCTGCTGAATATCGACATCAGAGAACCATCACCGTAGTTCACGTGGAATGATTAGCATCTACACACTGTGATATTTGCTGCAGGAGACGGGGGTTCTGTGGGACTACCCGGAGTGTTTTGGTGTCGATTCTTGAAACAATAAATCAAACAGCAGCAATTTCATTACCTTATCAAACGACAGAGAGGAGTGAAGCTGCATTGTCGCCAATGTCTGTTCCAGACTAGGAACATGTAGAAAAAGAAGATACGTACACCGAATGCAAACCCGTTACTCAGTACCAGGCTACCGTCTGAAGAAAACGACTGTGTTGCAAGGCGCGACCAACTAGACACTGCAAAAAAAAAAAAAAAAACGGCATTGACAATGATAAGATTTATATTCATATAATCTTTAGAAATCTGTTCAGAAATTATTCAAAGAAATTGATTCGTCGAGACTGGTTCGTCTTTTTAGCGTCCTGAACTCTGACCTAGGTTGTTGGGTTGTTAGTGGGACAGGAATGTGTGACCCAGAAATAAGTCCCGGCAAATATCACATTGATGTGTGTGAGGTTGCACGGGCAAAGATAGACAACTCTACTGACAGGCAGGGGATAGCAAACGTCCTGGTTTTCAGAGACAGTCCACGTTTTTTTTTAAATTTTTTTAGTGAAATAGGACCCTGTCACGAAAAATATTTTCGTCCTGGTTATTTCCTGGTAAATGATAGATTTAATTAAATCTATTTCCTGATTTTCAGTTGCTAGAACTGTTTAACTTGTGACCCAGATTTAAAGCAGAATTTGTCAAGCCAAAGCTGCATTTCGGAAATTGAAAAATATCTCACGCAATATGTCACTATAATTGAATGCCTAAAATAGAATATTGAACTGTTACTTAGAATCTCATATGCTGAATGACAATGAATCTTGGAATGTTAATGAACAAATTATGAAAAGCTTAGAAGCAACTGAAATTTGGTTGCTAGACGAATGTTGCGAATTCCTTGGACTGCCAGATTAGCTAACAGCGATTTGCTGAAAGAGTCTGACGAAAGAACAACATTATACGGCTGGCAACTTGCCGTCATGACAGACGATAGTTTGCAAAATTGAGTTATAACTCTCCATAGCACAAAGCCTGAGCTGAATTGTAGAAACCATATATCGCACATGCAGCATGATCCCTTTTTCGGCCTGCCTTGTTTACTCCAGAGGAAAGATAACACCAATACATCTGGAACAAGATAAGCTGCAGAAGTTGTTGAGTACGGGAAGCAAATATTCTAACTATCCTCCTGTCGGAGCTTCGATCCTAGACCAGTTGCCGACCAAGACTTAGGCCCTGGTCGGCCCTGCCATGACATTTAATCTTTAGGTTGTAATCCCTCGCATTAGGCGAGTACCTTCCAAATTGCGCTCCTCCGCCCGAAGCCATTGACACAATGTGGAATGTCGGGTTTAGTGAGCGCCTTCCAACATTCGGCGCTAACAGAAAGCAGGTAGTACAGTCTACTGTCATACTGTAAGGGTTAGTTGCATGTCCTTTACATGACGTCGCAGTCAACACCAGCATTTTTGCTGTTGTGATCTCTTGGCAAATTTACGTTCAGTAGTTTGGTTATATCGTAGCCCAGACATATCTGATTAAGACCCAAATTTAAAATAAACATTTAAAACGAAGACCGTCTACTGTTATACGTTAACAGAAAGCAGGTAATACCGTCCACTGTCATACGGTAGCCCAGACATATATGACTAAGACCAAGCATTCGGCGCTAACAGAAAGCAGGTAGCAGCATCAACCATCTACTGTTCTATGGTAGCTCAGTCATATCTGACTACATAATATACAACTACAAGAAAGAAACATACAACGTTATATGGTCATAAAAAGAGACGATATGCTTCGGAAGTCATCGGCTGAAAAGGTCAATGATGGTAGAGTTACGGAAAGACCATGAGAAATGACGCTGGATGAACTGAGATGTGGAATGCAGGAACATTGTCAACAGACTTGATCAGGAACACTGAGGACAAAGCTCTGTGGGGAGACATGAATGCCTACGCCAGTAGAAGAAGATGAATAGACCGTAGTACAATAGACTCGATGTACAGTAGGTGGGACAGACTAGCACTTACGCCGCGGTACAATTGACTATATGTACAGTAGGTAGATAAATTCACACTTAGGCCTTGGTACAATAGACTATGTACAGTAGGTAGAACAAACAAGTACTTAAGACGCGGTACAATAGGCGGTGTGTACAGCAGATTAAAAGCACTCTCTCTTAGACCGCGGTACAATTGACTATGCACAGTACGTCGAATACACTCATACATAGGCCGCATCTTGAGATGAAGGGACCATTGCCCTTGTTCACCGCCGTATCTATCGCAGCTCAAGGGGTCGAGACGGAAGGGCTTGCTCAGTTCCTAGTATTGAAGACCTGGCCTGTAACTCCATGCACGCGTCACCCACAGCGGGTGCGTGGACGACGTTGATAGTGACCTGCACTGATAATACGATCATGATAGGACGAGTGTTCGACGCCTAGGCTCGTCGCCTGCTAGGTAAGGAAAATGTTGGCCACCTATTCCCCCGTGCATTTAAGCATTTATAAACTGTGATAACCTTATCACATCACAAACCCATTACAGGAAACTGCTTCGGCTCATCAACAACAAAAAAGTCACAAAGCCGGGACAGCCCAACCTCCAAGCTGCCGGCCTGGGGCTTAAACAGCCTCCACAATTTTTTTTAAGGACTCGCGGTTCCCCCAGGGTCGAGAGCCGTCCCATGAAGTCCAACGTGACTATCAGTGGGAGACGTGACAGAGACCATTGTCTCATGAGGTACAAGGTGCGTCCCCATAACTGGGTTGCAAGTTCTTTTAAAGGATCACGTTATATAATGATACTACACGTCCCCCTGATCTCTTGGGTAGTGATATCAGACACTTAGCTCTCTTAGATAAGGGCGAAAAACAGGAGGCGTTGTGTGCATGTTAAAGTCCCACGGCAGTAAGAAAGTTCATGGTAAAGAGCAGACCTATAGGCCGCTGCCCTGGTACAACTGTTAGGAAAGAAAACCTACCCACGGGTAGATAAAGTCCATGAGCTTGGATGGAATCTGTCTAGAGGAGGTACACCTTGCACAAATGCATACCAAAGTAGGACGCGCTGATCTTTGAGTTGCTTAGCTATGTAGGGCGAAAGATAAACGAAGAAGGCGGGGGAGGAGGGGGAAGATGGGGGTGGAGGAGGAAGATGGTGGGAGGCGGGGAGGAGGATAAAATGAAGAAGAAGAAGAAGAAGAAGAAGAAGAAGAAGAAGAAGAAGAAGAAGAAGAAGAAGAAGAAGAACAACAACAACAACAACAACAACAACAACAACAACAACAACAACAACAACAACAACAACAACAATAACAACAACAACAGAAGAAGAAGAAGAAGAAGAAAAAGAAGAAGAAGAAGAAGAAGAAGAAGAAGAAGAAGAAGAAGAAGAACAACAACAACAACAACAACAACAACAACAACAACAACAACAACAACAATAACAACAACAACAGAAGAAGAAGAAGAAGAAGAACAAGAAGAAGAAGAAGAAGAAGAAGAAGAAGAAGAAGAAGAAGAAGAAGAAGAAGAAGAAGGAAATGTGGAATATGATATAATATTGATCTCATTATGTGCTCCAAACACAGGAGATTGACATAAATTGAATTGTGTCTTTCTGAGACCAAATTATCGTTCCTGATATAATTGTCTCCCCTGGACACAATTCGCCTGCGTGTCTTAATTATCTATTGTTGCCCATTTGCCAACGGCGAAATGGCGGATTTGACCAATAGACTAGACTTTCTTATTCCGCTTCTCACGCTCATGGAATCATATTAGGGGAGCTGTTGGGTGTTTTGTTGCTAGGTGACATTAGTAATGGATTTGATGTTAATTAGTGGACTTTGTGGCGCATCCGACTGGTGAACGGGCAAAGGAAGTAGCTGGTAATGGGAACAGAAGCGATACTTAAGATAATGGTCATCCAATTTCAACTGCTGAGTTATATATCATGTTGTGTGAAAATATGAATGTTTAGAACGTTCTACATATTTGCTCAACATCAGTGTCGATGTATATCATATTTCAATTAAAGTACCATTCATTTTGTGGCATTAACATGATATGAGATGATTTGAGCTGAGCTTAAAACCAACATCACTGCACTCAGGACATTCCCACACGTGCTCCGTCCCCTCGTTCAACAGCCAGCGAAGAGTCATACTTCTAATCGTTCCAATTGGCCTCTAATTGATTGGTACTTCATTGTTAATTCACCGCCAACAACGTTATTTTTAGCACTGACTTAGATCTGGTGGGATCGTCGATTTTCAGAATAGGGATTTCGGATTTCACTTCATGGTCGACAAATGTGTAGATAACTTCGCCAAGTGTGTTTGTGCTTCTTGTGTGTTTTCATCGTGTTTTCATAATGAATTTCTTTGACCTGTCAGGTTTGGTCTAAGACAGGAGTCTCTGTGGCGAAGTGGTCAAGCCGTTTGACTCGTGTTCCGAAGGTTGTTGGTTCGATTCTGGGCCGCGCCCTTCGGTTTATGAGTTAAATGTTTCGGAGACGCCTGTGGGTCGTCGCTTAAAGCTACGGAGTTCGTGCTTTGTGCGACGCTTTCCCGATGCAATGAAGTCGACCCTGTCGAAAAAAGAAAAAAAAAGAAGGAAGAGTAAAGTTGCTTTTCTGCTACATCGTGGCTTCTTACTTTTTGTCATACGCTGTGGCAACAATCATGGTACCATCGCTGAGCGACAGACAAGACCGATGAAGATGTAGTAGTATTTCAAAATGTCTGCTAACCCTAACTCTAAGGTAGGTTAGGGTTAGGGTTAGGTTTAGGGACCCAAAATATTCCATTTAGCATTCCTCGATTGCACAGAGTTTTACATGTCACACAAATGACCCTACCTCATGCACAAGTTGCAAGGTATATCAACACCCCTACACCTACTCTACAATCACCCTGATGTCACGCGATTTCCCGGGAACTCCCGGAATAACTTTATTTACAGCGAAATAAAATTGAAGTACCGAAGTTCTTCATTTCGTCCCTCTCAGTTTGGAGATTCGTCCCTAGGCCCTGCCGATCCTCCGCAATATCATTCTCTCCACATACGGGTCCTCAATCTGTCCCCCCGCTTTCTCCACCTGGTGCCACAGGCGCCCGACCACATCTCCCTTGTCCATGGGTAATCTACGAGGGGAAGTCAATAAGTAAGTCACAAATGGCTGTAGAAAAATAACTAAATATGGAAATAACTTGAACCAGTTTATTATTATACATACACTGTTCCTTTTTTTCTCAACATAATTTCCACCAACATTGATGCACTCATCCCACCGTTTTATAAGTCCTCCCAAACCGGCTGCATAGAACTGCGTGCTCTGTTTTCTAAACCACGTGTTCACTTCACATTCAACTTCGGCGTCATTCACGAAATGTCTCCCGCCAAGGTAGGTTTTTAGTGGACCAAAAAGGTGGAAATCGCTAGGGGCTAAGTCGGGGCTGTAAAGTGGATGTTCCAGAACTTCCCGCCTTAGTTGGTTAATTTTATCCTGAGTTAATTGAGCCGTATGTGGTCTGGCATTGTCATAAAGAGGCAACATTCCCCTAGTCAGCAGTCCTGGACGTTTTCTTCGAATTGCATCATGAATCATCGATAGAACTTCACAGTACGATTCAGAATTCACATTGTCACCTTTCTTCTTGAAATTGGTTAAAAGCACTCATTGACAATCCCAGAACACTGTCAGCATAACCTTCCCTGCTGATGGCGTAATCTTGAATTTTTGGACACAAGGCGAAGAAGGATGTTTCCATTGCATTGAAGAACGCTTTGATTCGGGCTGGTAGTCAGCATAAACAGGAAGCATTTCCTTATGAACGTCCTTTACAGGCAGTCTTTTTGCCCACAAACAAAAAAAAACGCACAACAGCACGTTGCTCTTTAGTTGTACACTCCGTAAATACAGTCGCCATTTTGTTTATGCACTGCGCATGCGCATGAGACACCTAGCGCCACCTGACGAACGGCAATATAAAGTTCGATGTTGCGAAAACGCCAACTACATTTACCTGCCATCCTACAGAACTGTGTGACTTACTTATCGGCTCGCCCTTGTACCACCTAAAGGCGCATTCCCTGTTAGCCTATCAGCCTGTTCATTCTCCCGCACTCCTGCATGACCAGGGCAAAAAAAGCAATACAATTCTCACAATCTGTGACCTCTGAAGCGAGGCAAGCCATTCTACACGAATGTTTAAATTGTCTTTTTCTTGAAGAATAATAATAAAAGGGACAGCTAGCCCACTCGTCCACGTAGTTTGCCATTGATATCTAAACGACCGAGGTCTCACACCATATAAATCAACGGAAGGCTGGCTGCTTCTATATCGTCCGCAGATGATTTCAAACTCTCGACTCGTTGTGTCGGACAATGAAACTACGAGCCTGACTATCGCCTGGGCCACAAACACAAACGGGGCAAAGCGAAATTAGAAGTTAACCTATAATAAATGTTTGGAAATATAGGTCGCAAATACTTATCTTCATACCGTTAAAAGTTAAGACATATATAAGTTGATATTACAATGAACGTGTGGAAATATAGGTCACAAATACTTATCTTCTAACCCTTAAAAGTTAAGACATGTATAAGTTGATATTATAATGAACGTGTGGAAATATGCGTCACACATACTTATCTGCTTACCCTTAAAAGTTAAAACATAAAGAAGTTGATATTATAATGAATGTTTAGAAATATAGGTCACAAATACTTATTTTCTAACCATTAAAAGTTAATATATAAATATGTTGATATTCTAATGAATGTTTTGGAAATATAGGTCACAAATACTTATCTTCTTACCGTTTAAAGTTAAGACATACAAAAGTTGATATTATAATGAACGTGTGGAAATATAGGTCACAAATACTATCTGCTTACCCTTAAAAGTTAAGGCATAAATAAGTTATTATAATGAACGTTTGGAAATATAGGTCACAAATACTTTCATTCTTATATAGTCTCAGTAGCGAAGTGGTTTTGCAGCCTGCCTCACTCTCCGAACATTATGAGTTCAAAACCGGACTACATCATTCGTCCACGGATAGAATTTTCTCGGAGTTTCTTGCAGCTACGCAGTTCGTGCTCTGAGAGAAAGGGACCGAGCCATATGGGATACATCCCGGTGCAATGAAGTCGATCGTCTTGCCTTTTACAATGGGTTTAAATATTCTCACAGTCACAAGTTAAAACATAATCAAGTTAATATAGGATGTATTTTTAATGACTGTGCAGTGTTTGAAAATATTGCCGGTCCAAGTTTTGAATTCCCTCTCTATAAAGTTCATGCAGCATAATAGATAATACAAAACTTGGACCGGCAATATTTTCAAACACTGCACAGTCATTAAAAATACACCCTGTATATTACCAAAACAATAAATGTAAACTCAAACATGTCCTGTCACTAATTACATACCCGAATCTGCGCACACACTCTCCATTAATAGCCCACACATATGGCTGCAGAACTCATTATGATACAGCTTCAGACATCAAGTTGTGTATTCTGTCTCTCGGGCACAACTTGGAGATGTTTGCCGACCTCAGAAACCGAAGACTAATGGCTGAACATAAGATGACCATTAACTTAAGACGGTGTTGTCTGTCTGCGGGTCTTATTGCGGGGATGCTGTGTGAGAGAGCCAGCAACGGCGGGAGAGTTGTGTTTGTTGCCAAACGCTGCGATCCATACCTGGAGGCGGCGAATGCCCGTGTTATCGTGTGGGCAGATGGTGGGTTGGTCAGATGATGGGTCGGGCAGATGGTGGATTGGGCAGACTGGGGCAACATCAGGTTTGTCTTCTAGACTTGACAGGGGCTTGGTATTAGAGGTAACACAATGTGGTGATGTTATTTGAATAAGAATGACGAGGCAGAGGAGGAGGAGAAGAAGAAGGAGGAGGAGGAGGAGGAGGAGGAGGAGGGGAGGAAGGGAAGTAGGAGAAGGAAGCGGTGAGGAAGGAGATGGGGTGAAGGAGGGGAGGAGGCGGATGTAGAATTATGGGGAAAAGTAGTCTGCCCGTCTTTCTGTCTGTCTGTCCTCATAAGCCCAATTGCCTGCATGTCTGTCGGTCTATCTGCCTGAATTCCATCTATCTGTCTGTTTGCATATATGTCTGTCTGTCTGCCTATGCCTATCTATCTGTCTGTAAATCTGTCTGTCTATTTGTCTGTCTATCTGTATGTCTATTTGTCTGCCTATCTATATGTCTGTCTGTCTGCCTATCTGTCTGTCCGCTTAAGCCCGATCGCCTACCAGTCTGTCGGTCTTTCTGTCTGAATGCCGCCTGTCTGTCTGTCTATCTGCCTATCTTTCTGTCTACCTGCCTATCTGTCTTTCTATGTGTCTGCCTTTCTATCTGTCTATGTCCGCTAACACTTCATTATATTTCAATCCACACAAACAAACAAGCAGACAGACATATAAATAGTCCAGACCTATTTTTACAACAACACGCTCAGTGAAAAATAAATTTCCGCTCCAAAAAAAATCGATCTCGACTTCTAACTTATTTACGAGTTTTCAATGCAGCAACATGCAGGAGATTACAAATTTACGAGATTCCAAATATTTCGATAGAGCCCTTTTCAAGAACCTACCCCGAGGACAGAGCGTACGTGTAGTTGAAGTCCCTGTGTCTAGGATTGCCTCTAATGCATTCTCCCTCTCCTCTATATCGTCCTGGAGTGTGAAGAAATGTTTCACTCACGCTTCATTGCCAGTTTATGGGAGAAAACATTTATTCATCAAATATGGAAAATGGAAACGGCTGACAACAAATGGCAGTGTTGTTGTTAGTAAGGGCGAGCTGTAAAGTTTTATTGCAATATTCTGTCTTTGTGTTTATTCATATATTTTAACGTTTTATTTCTTTTTTTCCCCACTCGCTCGCTTTGAACTCGAGCGTAGTCCAGATTGGACTGATTTTTTTTTTTAAATGTAGGTTAGATTTATGTATTACCAATGCCCCTCGCCATCAGGCTAACCCACCGCGACTTCTAAGGTACTTGTAATTTACGTCCACAAGTCAAGGACGAGAAGTCAACATTTTAGTCCAGCTGGCCGGTGTAGGCGTTGAACCCACTACCTCAAAATCAGCACATCGGAAATTTAAGAGCAAGCGTTCCTACCATCTACTTGACCATGCTCTGACTTCAATTACCAATGTTTTGTTTCGTTTATTTCTTAGATTTTATTTCTGTCTACTATTGCATGTGCCGGCTTCGTGGCTTAGAGGTTATGACTTTTCTCCGTAATCTCGTATACTCTCGTCGGTAACGTGATGACGGTTCAAATCAGCAGTGGTTCCAATCGCATCGGTAACTTACGGGGTATGTGAGCCGACCGCTCAGAAAGCAATGGCAAATTACTTAGCGTAATCTTGCCAAGAGATCAACATACAGCTGAAAGATGCTGGTGTTGACAGCTAAGTCCTGTAAAGGATATACTAAAAAAAAAAAAAAAAAAAATTGCATGTAACCCAAGCAATGGCAGCATTTCACACGTTGAAGAATATTCTACATACTTTATCTTTATCATAAACTTTCAGTAATCTGATGGCGAAGCAGAGGTTGAATATATTGAGCGAATCCTGATTGTGGAAGCGAATCATGGACAATTAGATGACAAGTGAGGTGTTATGTGGATGGTGTGGTGCTGTGGTTTTATAGAAAACTGAGAATACGGATGACATATAGACAAAACAATGAAGATATTTTGAAAGAAGTTAGCTCACAAAGACAACTGGTTACTCGCACCAGAAGAAGGCAGTCCACATTATTTTGGCATGTCATGAGAAGGAAACAGCTGGAGTGGGCCATCACAACAGGAAAGCAGCAGGGGAAGGGAGACGACGATGAACAGTTTGACATTATGATATGGAGGAATATCAGTGTCAGAAATCATTTACAGCATACTATCTCACCATAAGATGGCTGTGGACAGATATGATCATCAACGAACATGAAATATAAGAAGATTATTGCATGAAAAGACATGCTATGTGAGTCATCTGAATAGATTAATAATACTTTGGCTTAAATACTTAAAACACATAGACACAAGCATTGTTAGTATGTGCGATATTAGTTCTCATCTCAATCTATCTTGATCGTCTTGCACCTTGTGGTGTTGAGGTGAAGCATAAACAGCGGGAGAGTGCCCGTTTATGGGCTTCATGTATCACGATTCCCATGGACTCTGTTATTCTCTCTGTCCATCGTTTCCATGGCCGGCCTCCTCTTCTGCTACTTCCATTTGGCCTGTACATCGTTGCCTGTTGTAGTATTCTGTTAGTTTGTAATCTAGTTACATGACCAAACCATTTAACCTGTTGCCTTCTGATAAAATCTAGCGATGCTATAACGCCACTTTAGTCTTGATTTCTTCATCTCTGATTTTCTCTCTTCTTGATAAATTGAGTATTCTTCTCGGGAATCTCATTTCTGTTGTGATTTTTCTTTTCTCTTTTTCTGTCATTGTTCAAGTTTGACATTGGTAGCACAGAGTTGGTAGGAAGATTCTGTTGTAGAGTGCTTTCATATTGATACGTGTTTGTTCTTTAGTATTAGTGTCATTTATCCAATGAATTGGTATGCCTTATTGCATCAATTTTTTTGTCTTCTGATTTGCCACTTGATGATATTATACTTCCTAAGTACTTGAAGCTCTTTACTTGTTTCAGTAGGTGTTCTTTTGTAGGTATGGGTGTTGTTTTATATACTCCATCTGTGAAATAACAATTGCTTCCGTACATAAACTCAAACTTTATTGATCAATTCCAGTTTAAATGGAGAATATGGTGACCACTGGAAAGATCAGCGAGGAAAAGAAGCAGAGGCAGACCAAGAAAAATTATGCTGGAAGAAGTGAGATGGTGGCATGGAGGAATATCATTAACAGAGTTGATCCAGAACACCAAGGACCAAGATATGTGGAGAGACATGATCGCCTACATCATCTGGCAAGGCACATGATGATGATGATGATGATGATGATGATGATGATGATGATGATGATGATGATGATGATGATGATGGTGATGATGATGATGATGATGATGATGATGATGATGATGATGATGATGATGGTGGTGGTGGTGGTGGTGGTGGTGGTGGAGGTGGTGGTGGTGGTGGTGGTGGTGGTGATGATGATGATGATGATGATGATGATGATGATGATGATGATGATGATGATGATGATGATGATGATGATGATGATGATGATGATGATGATGATATGTTCCAATATTGTACATGCGTTTGATACTGTATTGACTGGAGACGGTGAACAGGATCTCCAGCATTTAGTGGATGCGGTTAACGTGCACAGTGAACAACTAGGGCTAGAATTAAAATGTAAGCAGGCAGACATTATGGTCGTCTCAACGACTGCCTGGGAGAGGCTAATGAAACTAGAACATTATATACAACAATAAGGAAGATACAAACAGTGTTATTTGGTCATGTGATGAGAAGAGAGGCATTGGAGAGTAACGTGGCAACTGTAAAGATCGAAGGGAAGAGGGACAGAGGGAGAGGTCGATCAAGAGAAATTATGCTGGATGGATTGAGACGGTGGCATGGAAGAATATTATCAGCAGAGTTGATCCAGAAAATCAAAATCTGAGATATGTGAAAAGTCATGAACACCTACGCCAGCCGGCACGACGCTTGATGATAATGATGATGATGATGATGGTCGTTTCAAAGAAGAAAGAAATATCCCCATTGTTTAAAAAAAAAAAAATTAGTTGCATGTCCTTCACAGGACGTGGCAGTCAACCCCAGCATTTTCGCTGTTCGTGATTCCTGGGCAAATTTTACGTTCAGTAGTTTGACATTGCTTTCTGAACGACCGGCACCTATACCTTTCTTCGAAAAAACTAGCACCGCTGTGTTTCGAACCCGGGTATACGGGCTCACAAACCGCGTTCGCAAGCTCTTAGCCACGGAGACGGTTACATTGTTACACCCATTGTAACACACAAGTAAAAGGGAAAATTCTCCTGGTCATGCGTGTTTTATATTTTCATCTTGAGTTGAGAGTTGAGCCTAAAATTGACATCACTGCACTCAGGACATTCCCATGCGCGCTCTGTCCCCTCGTTCAACAGCCAGCGAAGAGTCACACTACTAATGGTTCACATCGCTATCTGATTGAAAGTGCTCCTGGTCTGATATTTTCATCTAAATACCCCCAACGTCCCAGCTCTGTGGCGATAGGGATACGGACGCAATTCGCATTCCCGCATACCGAGTTCAAAACACAGTTGCGGGGGATTTGGTAGCAGACAGCTTTGCGTTTGTTTTCACACAACGGTATGAGTGCTGGCGTTCAGAAATCAATGGCGGACTCATCATCATCATGCGCCATGTCGATAAGCGTGGACGGTCATGTTTCGCCATCTCGCAAGAACACCAGAGTCGTGGATCAGCTCCGTGTTCTTGTCTCGACCATACCACGTGGCCAAGCCATCCAGATATTTACTTTTCTTCTTTCCCCTTGTTCTTTTCCCCTCAATCTTGCCAGTTGTCAAATGGCAAACTACTGAATGTAAACTTGCCAAGAAATCACAAATAGCCAAATAATGTCGGTGTTGACTGCGACGTCCTGTAAAGGACGTGAAACAAATTTAACATCGAACGCAAGGAGTTAAACTGTTAAACACAATCAATAATTTCCTGCCATTTGAAACATCATAATATCTACGAGATGAGGACTCCACTGCCACACCAACACAACACAATCGTGCACATATTGGGAATTCCCAAAAGAGATGTTTCATAGAAAAGTGGGAATGTAATGGGAAGCAATTCAATATCTTATTTTTAGATATTAAGAGAAGATAAATTCCCAAGCTCACTATGCTTTTTATCTTTACAAAAGAAATATGGATGTATAAAATATTTTCAAAAATTACTTGCAATTTTAATGTCTGGCGCATTTTTTTTTACTGATCGAGTTTTGAAATGGAATAGGAGAAGAGGATGCGGAAAATAAAAGCGACCACGGCCATGTTTACACGCCCTGTGGTGTTTTTGAATATATGGTGCCAAGAGAAATAACTGCTGCAGCAGGGTATAACAATAGGAATTAAACACAGTTCAGCACGTGTGACTCCTGCAGACAAGTGAGAGATAGTAAACACATACCTCTGAAGTCGGAGTGGGTTCGCCTGATGGCGACGGACACTGTTAATAGGGAAAGCTAATCCACACGTAAAATTCAGTCCAGCACTACTGGAAGCAGTGTGTATGGACTACGCTTGAGTTCAAAGCGAGCGAGCGCAAGAAAAAAAAACTAAACACAAAAGCAATGTACACACCTCACAACGAACTCGACTACGTAGAGTTTTCGCAGGAGTGTCACAGACCTAACTGTTTTTGGTTCCTATATAGCGCTAGCCGTTCATTTGTATAGATAACTCGATACTCAGTGGTAAATATCACACCAGTTGCTTTTAATTCCCATAGAAATCAATAGCAGGTAGGGATCTGTACTCACAGAAGTCGAGGAGAGAAGTAGAAGAGAGAAGTAGAGGAGAGAGGTAGAGAGGTGAATTAGAGGAGAGAAGTAGAGGAGAGAATTAGAGGGAAGAGGTAGAGGATGGAAGTAAAGGAGACAGGTAGAGGAGGGAAGTAGAGAAGAGAAGAAGAGGAGATAGGTAGAAATGAGAAGTAGAGGAGAGAAGCAGACGAGAGAGGTAGTGGAGAGAGTAGAGAAGAGAAGTAGAGGAGAGAAGTAGAGGAGAGAGACAGAGGAGAGAGATAGAGGAGAGGGATAGAGGAGGGAGATCGAGGAGAGAGATCGAGGAAAGAGATCAAGAAGAGAGATAGAGGAGAAAAGTAGAGGGCAGAGATAGAGGAGAGAGATAGAGGAGGGAGATAAAGGAGAGAAGTAGAGGAGACAGATAGAGGAGAGAAGTAGAGGAGAGAGGTAGAGGTGAGAAGTAGAGGCGAGAAATAGAGGAGAGACGTAAAGGAGAGAGGTGGAAGAGAGAAGCAGAGAAGATATGAAGATGAGAGAAGTAGCCTACAGGAGAGAAGTAGAAGAGAGAAGTTGAGAAGAGAATTAACTGAGAGAATTAGAGGAGAGAAGTAGAGGAGAGAGGGAGAAGAAAGAAGTAGAATAGAGAAGTAGAGGAGAGAAGTAGATGGAAGAAGTGAAGCTGAGAAGTAGAGGACAGAATTAGAGGAGAGAAGTAGAGTATTGTAAAGTAGAGTAGAGCAGAGCAGGGCAGAGTAGGGCAGAGTATGGTAGAGTAATGTGTAGAGTAGAGTAGAGTAGAGTAGAGTAGAGTAGAGTAGAGTAGAGTAGAGTAGAGTAGAGTAGAGTAGAGTAGAGTAGAGTAGAGTAGAGTCAAGAACAGACATCACAGAAATTGGGACATTCCCATTCTTTGTCCTCATCTTCAACAGCCAGCGAAGTGTCCAAATACTAATGGTACCAGTAGCTGTCTGATTATTTGTCCGACTGGCCTTTCTCCTGACTCCTGCCAGATCCTTTGGTTAACTCCCTGCAGCACCATTCTCCCAAGGTCGTGATGCTCTACCCTTCCTTCTGCACTATACACATGATCCCAAAGGGCACCGACCACGTCTGCCTTATCATGCACCAATACCCCACCCAGCGATGCAGACCGATTGTGTACACGTGTGTGTATGTGTCTGTCTGTCTGTCTGTTTGCCTGGAAGCGTCTATTGTTGTCTGTCTGTGTGACCATAAATATATCTGCCTATATACTTAATTATAGGTTTATTTTGAGTTGAGTTGAGTTGCGCTAAAAAGCGACTTAAATGCGCTCAGTACATTCCCATACGCGCTCCTTTCCCTCGTTCAACAGCCAACGAGGAGTCACGATACTAATCGTTCCCACAGCTATCTGATTGAAAGTTCTTCTGGTCTTCTCTCTCAGTTATGATATTCTTCCAGAAACCTTGATGATACACTACAATCTTATTCTTTCCACATAAGGGTTCTCAGTCTGTTCCCCCATCTTCTCCACCTGGTCGCACTGGCGCACGACCACCTCTCCCTTTTCCATAGGTAATCTACCATCAAGATGTGCACTCCTGTCAGACTATCAGCCTGTTCATTCCCCCGCACACCCGCATGGCCAAGACAAACAAATCCATTTAATTTTCACAAGCTGAGACCTCTGAAGCGAGGTTAGCCATTCCACAAGAAACATTCCTTTCTCCGCCTTACTAAGAATACTCCTTGAGTCCGTAATGAATACAGTGTGTGTTGCAATGGTCTCCTCTAACCAACGGAATGCCGCTGTGGCTGCTTCCCCCTCCATTCTCATGCTGGAGGTCATAGCCTCATATGAAACACTATCCTTTTTTAAGAATCATCCATTAGCCTTCTCATTGCAACCCCAACCACAACGTCTGTTTCTCACCACTGACCCATCGGTGTAGATTACAATATCACCTTGATGTTTATTACTCTGGATCAGTTGTTGCACCCATGTGCAGCCCGCCGCCCATTCTCTGCATTCACGACCCAGTGTTGCTATCACATTGTGCCATTCCGACATATCTTCCGGTACTTTAACCCACTCTTTTCCACGATTGATGGTCTCTAGATCACACACCTCACGTATAGATATTTCTGCCTGTGCCATCCAGGACCTGCCTCGTCTTAGTCTATGACCCTTGACTATATCCATGGCTTCACGCAGCGTGTGATCCCTATCTGCAGCAACTCTCAGGTACCATTTGGCTTAAAGGACACTATACCTATCCGCCATTGTTGGTAGCGCCAGGATATACCTCATGTATATAATTGGTGTGTCCTTTGTGCACCCCAGGATCACCCGCATTGTCGCATTTTATATGCGCTCCAACCTTTCCAGCTGGCTCTTTGATACTGTCATCAGACCCAAACAATACTCATTGACAGAAATTATTAACTGCTGAAAGAGCTTATAAAGCATCCCCTGCTCTATCCTGGTTGCTGCCATCGCCTTCGGTGTATTAAGTCCCTTGCCCTCCTTCACCACCAAAGCCTCCACATGATCCTTAAAAGACATACACATGTCCAAGGTGATACCCAAGTACTTCAATTTAATCTCTCTCTCTCTCTCTCTCTCTCTCTCTCTCTCTCTTTCTCCTTCTCTCTCTCTCTCTCTCTCTCTCTCTCTCTCTCTCTCTCCTTCTCTCTCTCTCTCTCTACTAAGAGGACATCCATTCAATATAGTACATGGGACATATACCTTCACAATCCGATTATCCAGAGAGTACCACACATCCGATGCGTTGTCTGTGTTTATTATGGCCCCTGCGTCCCTGCACACTCTGCCACCCTGTTTACTGCCACCTATAAGTCTGCAGCCAAACTTTATCTATCTCTGCCCTGTCTGTACACCAGCACATCATCTGCAAATGTCAAGATTCTACCCACATCTGGTGTCTCAATTGCTGCGAGTTTGCTGGTGTAGACAATTAAAGAGCACTGAGGACATGGCCCATTCTTGTGGCAGCCCAGGTGTAATAGTACTTCGGTCAAAAGTCCAGGAACCCACGAGCAGTGCAATTTTATGCATATAAAAGACTGCCGCGACCCATTTGACAAGCCAAGGGCAGACTTCCATGATCAACAGAGTGTATATCAACCAATCATACCAGACCCCGATTTATGTATATATGTGTGGTGATTGATCTACTTATCTAACTTTGCGTTTGTCTACGCATGTATTTGTCTTTCTGTGTCAGCCTGTCTGCAATTCAATGTTAATTTTACAAGTCATACATCAGCTGCCATTCAATATGTTATTGTTTTCCTAATTCTCTTTTAAAATGTTAATCTTTCCAAGCATAAAAGTTGTGTTTCATTTCGCTTTTCATTTCGAGAAAATATTCAATGCTCTTTTCCAGAAAATAAAAAAAAAATGTCTCCCTCGTGTTTACAGCACAGAAAACAAAATAGAAGTTAAACAGACTTGAAGTCGGCCGACATTTGTGGGCGGTCCTGGCAAACAAGGGACGTAACGATGCGCTCTGTTCACAAACTCCAGCCAGTTTCTCCATTAAACTTCATCTCCGGCGTAAAGGCGATTTTATTATTATTATTATTATTATTATTATTATTATTATTATTATTATTATTATTCTCATTATTATTATTAAAATTATTTATAATTATTATTGTTACTATTTGTTGTTGTTTTGTTGTTGTTGTTGTTTATTATTATTATTATTATTATTATTATTAATATTATTATTATTATTATTATTATTATTATCATCATCATAATTATCATTCACAATACTCAAAAATCAAATGGAAAGATTAAACTGAACTTCATAACTATGTCATTATTGTTTCTGTGGAATGTTTGTTTGCTTATTCAGTTTCGTGTATTTGTTTATTATTACGCATGTGCTTTCCCCCCATCATTTATAATCATCATCATCGTCATTGATAATAACCATCATCGTTGTTGATATTGTCTGTCTACAGCCCTGTCTCTTGTTCTGCCAATCATTTCTGATACGGACGCTCTTCAATGCCAAGGTGTCAGACTGCCCAGTATCTTCTCTCTCGGTCTCCCCATGCCCATTTCTTCCCCCTCACCCCTCACCCACCCTTCCCGTTGTGACGACATACTCCAGCTTTCATATTCTCATGACACGCCCAGAGAATATATACTGTCCTCGTTTGATGTGAGTAGCCAGTTCTCTCTTGGGTTAACTTTTTTTCAAGAAATTATAAATGCTCTTTTTATTTGTCCACGGTGTTCTCATCATTCTTCTCTATTTGTGGAAATTTAAAAAAACAAAACAAAAAAACACATAATCTTACATTATCTAGGAGAGGAGTTTGTAAATTGACGATTGTAACATATTTTACTAGTTCTAAAAAAAGGCACCTGAAACTTATAATATGTATACATCAAATAAAGTGCAGTACGTTATTTTGTGGCAAGTGCAGAAATTCAGATATCTGGGCACACGGACAACGTCTGATGGAAGATGCCTCACTGAGATAAAGAACAGACTAGGACAAGCAAAAACTGCATTCTATCAAATGAAGATCGTTTTGTGCAATAAAACATTGTTCTTAAAAGTTAAAAAAAGAGTTCCTGCATGTTACATAACACCAGTTTTAACATACGGCTGCGAATCCTGGACAATGAGTAAACAGGCGAAAAATTCCTGGAAGCCTTGGAGATGTGGTTTTATAGAGGAATGCTGAAAATTAATTGGACAGCCAAAATGAGCAATTAAGACGTTTTAAGGGAAGCTGAGTCGCAAATACGACTTATCTCAGAAAGAGGCAGTCATCGTATTTTGGCAACGTTATGAGAAGACAAAAACTAGAATATATTGTGACAACCGGAAAGATTTGCGGAAAGAGAGATAGAGTGCCATGAAGCTGATTGCAGGCTCGTTTGTTCAGCCGCAGTGACAGGAGTAAACAGGAACATTCATTTCATGGAAACAGTGAACAACTCCATGTCCTTGCCATTCTTCAGTGTTTATTATCAACAGTGATCGCAGCACATAACATCAATCATTCCCGAACGGTGGTGCGGGATGCCGTGCGATAGTAAATAACACGTCTAATTACTGTTCATAGTTCTGAAACACCGCTATACTACAATGGCTACTCTATGGTCAACTTACGGTCACTTGCCCTTGACATCGGCATGGGGCATTGCTCAATCGCCGTCAACTCGGCGCGCTGTAACTGAACTGGAATGGCTAATCAATTAGACGTCCGACTTGTGTCAAACACTTTCGCCTCAGGCTGAAGCGTCGTTCCAATACGAAAGCAGTGTTGAATTCATCTCGCTTCACTTTCGACACTCGTTTCAAGTCCTCTCTCTACTGGGACCCTGGCTAGACTAACCTTGTCCAGCCGTGTCCTTCCCGTGTACCACACAACTAATGTCACGTGATACGCAACTTCTCTGAATGGTTTCCCTTTGTTCTTCAACATCATCATCTGTTGCTCCCCGACTTTCCTTGACTTATTCATGTGGATTTGTTCATCGTGATCGCGTGAACTGCTTTCACATATGACAATTCCTCTTCTATGGTAACCTGTTCTCACTACATCAGGTTACCGCTGTCTACCTCATATCGGTCCATGGCATAGAGGAAGACAGCGAGAGAAAATTCTTGGCAGTGTTATGTCATGGCACGGAAGGGAGTCAACACAAGAACTCATCCATGCCGTCGGAGATAGTTATTTGTAGAGAGGTATGATCGTCCACGCCAGCCGGCAAGGCATTGGATGATGATGATGATGATGATGATGATGATGATGATGATGATGATGATGATGATGATGATGATGATGATGATGATGATGATGATGATGATGATGATGATGATGATGATGATGATGATGATGATGATGATGATGATGATGATGATGATGATGATGATGATGATGATGATAAAGGCGTATTTCAATATTGTGTCAAGCCCAGTATAGTTTCTCTAACGGATAATTCCAAAATGAATACCAAAGTTAGTGAAATTAACCAAACAGTGAGGTATTGATTTTGTGTACTATGCCATGTGTATTAGTCCACCCCACGCGTTGTGTAATTTGGCACGGGTGTTAATTCCAGAAACATGGCCTCAATTTCCTGACGTTAGCGATCATTCTCCAGGACATTGTACATACAGAACACTGTAGGCAGCAGTCGAGGAGTTGTGTCATCGCTTTAATCTTCTACTGCTTTTTCCAGGCAATCAGAAATTTCGATCGAGAAGACACAGTATGACTTGTCACATTTCACATGATAGAGAAAAGTAGTCACCTCGGTAGGGCAAGGAAAAGCTGCATTTCAGATTGTGAAGCGTATGTTATGAAATAAATCACTTTCGTTGAATGGCAGGCTTCCATTCAGCAATCAAAAATAGAGAGCATCTGTTGAACTCCCCCCCCCCCCCCCCCGCCCTCCCCCAGGATATTCTGGTGTGATGGGAAACGAGCAGGCGGACAGATTGGCTGCGTCCGCACTATTTGGTACTGGTAGGCTATTGGTGCATGATGATGCAGATGTGGCCGAGGCCCTTTGAAATTGTGTGTGTAGTGCAGAAGAACGGGTAAATCATCACTGCTTGTAGTAAATGGTGCTACAGGACACTCAACACTGCGAGGAAAGGCCAGACTGACGTATACTCAGACTGCTACTAGTATCATTAGTGTTTATACCTTTCGCTGACTGCTGCTGGCAAGGCCGGAGAACGTATGCGAATGTCCCGAGCTCGGAAATGTGGGTTCGTGACTCAACTCTTTCATGGAATGTTGAACAGCGAACACTGACACTTGAGTAAGCCGTGGTGGCGTGACCGTTCCAGTGGTCGCGTGGTCGATTCTCATCAGGGCGGTTTCGCACTTTTATAATTGACCAGAGCTCCTGCGTCGCCCAGCCTAAAATTGGTGCCAGAAAATGTCTTCATAAGTAAAGATGGCCGGCGTGAAGCCAACTACATCAGCCACCCAGGGCAGTTTGGTCAAACACATAGGTCTAGCTCCGCATGCACAGTGGACTTTAGGCATGTACAAGGGGCCTCGAACCTGTTTTGCTGTGTGGCAGTGAATCACGGAAAGTGAACGAACGGGTTTGGAAGGGCCTGGTGACAACGAGGATGTGGTTTCTGAGACGAATATTGCGAATATCCTGTCTGGCCTTAAAGAGGCCGATGAAAATAGAATGTTATACAGATCTAAGAACAAGACATCATACAGTTATAAGAAGCAGACAGCTTTCTTTGGTCATGTGTTGAAGAGACGGGCACCGGGAAAGATTGCGACATCTGGAAAGAAGGGCGGTAGAAAATAGAGAGATAGACGGGGAGAAAGTATGCTAGATTGTCTAAGACGATTGCATAGATGAACATCATCAGTAGAATTGGTCAAGAACACCAAGAACCGAGATTTGTGAAGAGACATCAAGTTATCTAATATGTTGAATTAAATGGAGGAGGAGGAGGACAGACAGACAGACAGACAGACAGACAGACAGACAGACAGACAGACAGACAGACAGACAGACAGACAGACAGACAGACAGACAGACAGACAGACGGACAGACGGACGGACGGACGGACGGACGGACGGACAGACGGACGGACGGGCAGGCAGGCAGGCAGGCAGGTAGGCAGGCAGGCAGGCAGACAGTCGCAAGTAAGAAGTAGGATGAAGAGGAGGAGGAGAAGGAGGAGGAGTAGGATGGGGAGGAAGGGGAGGAGGATGAGGAGGAAGGGGAGGAGGAGGAGATAAAGAAGGAAGAAATAAACAACAAAATAAGAAGGAAAGTACCAGATTCGCTAGTTACCATTCTATCTATCTTCATGTGCCATGCCGATAAGCATGGGCGGTCATGTGTCGCCATCTTACACGTTCCTCTGATTTTCGATGCTATCGAGAAACTATGATTTTTCTTGGCATTTGTAAAGAAGGTAGTTTGCCATTGCCTTCCTTCTTAGCAGTGACCACACTGGTCGAGGACCGTAGCCAATGTCTCCCAAAAACAACAAACAGATAAGAGATCCTCTGTCTAATGTCGTGAAATTGGAGACCATCTCATGCTCATTGGCACCTTTCCGTCTTGACAGACGATAGTTTGGTACATTGTGCTTCAAAAAGGTTTAATAACTACGAACCATGGCGGTGGCGAGTGTGGCTGGTAAGGCCAATTCTTGCTGCAAATGTTTGCCCACAGTAGATGCATGTGAAAACATGGTCATTTCCCCCATTGTGCACTATCTTACGTCTCTCACGCTCTTTGTGTGCTTTATCTGCAATCATTTTCTCTTTTGTCTTTATTCCATTTCTGATGTTTGCCCTCCATGCAACACGTTCAGCGGCGACTTGCTCCCAATGTGCATTGTCTATGCCTGTATCAATCATGTCACGCTTACACACAACATTGTATCGTAGTAGTAGAGGCCGACCCTGAGATCTCATACCCGTCTGTAATTCACCAAAAAAGATGTCCTCTGGTATTCTGCCATCATCCATCCTCCTAACATGTCCTATCCATCTAAGTCTACGAAGACTGAGCATGGAATACACCGTCACACAACCTGATCTTTCCAATACTTCAGTATTTGTGATTTTGTCTTGCCACTTAATACCAAGTGCCATGGACCGATATGAGGTAGACAGCGGTAAACTGATGTAATAAGAACAGGTTTACCATAGAAGAGGAATTGTCATAGTGAGAGCAGTTCGCGCAATCTCTATGAACGAATACGCACGAATAAGTCAAGGGAAGTCGGCGAGCAACTGATGATGATGTTGAAGAACAAAGGGAAGCTATTCAAAGAAGTTGCGTATCACGTGACATTAGTTGTGTGGTCCACGGGAAGGAGACGGCTGGACAAGGTTAGTCTAGCCAGGGTCCCAGTTGTGGAAGGACGCAGAAACGAGTGCTGAAAGTGGAGCGAGATGAATTCGACATTGCTTTAGTATTTGAACAACGCTTCAGCCTGAGGCGAAAGTGTTTGACACAAGTCGGACGGCTAATTGAGTAGCCATTCCAGTTCAGCTACAACGCGCCGAGTTGACGGCGATTGAGCAATGGCCCATGCCGATGTCAAGGGCAAGTGAACGTAAGTTGACCATAGAGTAGCCATTATAGTAGAACTGTGTTTCAGAGCTGTGAACAGTGATTAGACATGTTATCTACTTATCGCATGCCATCCCGCACCCTTCGGGAATGATTGATGTTATGTGCTGCGATCATTGTTTACAATAAACACTGAAGAATGGCAAGGACATTGAGCTGTTTACTGTTTCAAGGTGATGAATGTTCCTGTTTAATTCTGTCACTATGGCTGAACAGACGAGCCAGCAATCAGCCTCATGGCACCAAGTATTCTTCGCAGACACCGCATATGAAAGCTGTTTAAACATTTCTCTTGGCGTGAGTAAGTTGTCCAGGTTTCACTGCCATAAATAAGAGTACTAAGGACACAGGCCTGCTAGTCGAGGACTTTTGTTTTGGCAGTAAGCTTCCTGTTCTCCCAGACTCTTTTTGCTAACATGAACATTGTTGTTGCTGCTTTGCCAATCCTGATGTTGATTTCCCGATCGAGGGATAATTTGCTATTTACCTCTGATCCTAGATATGTAAAATGGTCTACTATTTCCAGTTCTGCGTCGTCAATAAAGATTGATGGTACACCATGTGCACCTTGTGACATAATGCGTGTCTTCTTTTTGTTAATTGTTAAACCAAATTCAGAACAAGCATTGGAGAATGCAGATAGTAGATGTTGTAATTCTTCCTCAGAGTTTGTCGTAATCGCAGCATCATCCGCAAAAAGCAACTCTCTGATTAGTACCCTCCTAATTTTGGTCTTGGCCTTCAATCTCTGAGCATTATAGAGGCCACCATTTGAGCGTGAGTGAATGTATATACCGTCATCCTGATCACGAAAGGCATATTTCAGTAGAAGTGAAAAGTATATCCCAAAGATGGTGGGGGATAGTACACAACCTTGCTTAACTCCACTCTTGATTTCAAACTCTTCTGAAGTTGAGCCATCAAACTTGATTATACCCTTCATGTATGTGTGGAACGATTCCACAATGGACAGAAGAGTTGGTTGGCAGCCAATCTTCTTTAGTGCTTTAAACAGACCTTCACGACTGACCAAATCGAATGCCTTTGTGAGGTCGATGAAGGCAATAAACAGAGGCTGATTTTGTTCCCGGCATTTTTCTTGCATCTGTCGCAATGACAATATCATATCAATGGTAGACCGGTTCTGACGGAAGCCGCACTGTGATTCGGGGTAGACTTGATCTCCCAGGACTTGAAGTCTGCGCAGGACAATTCTGGCAAATACTTTCCCAACAATACACAGAAGTGAGATACCCCAATAGTTGTTACAGTCACTCCGATCGCCCTTGTTCTTGTACAGCGTTATAATGTTTGAATCTTTGAAATCCTGTGGGACTTGTCCTTCTCGCCAGCATAGCTCTATTAGCTGGTGGATCTGTAGAGCGAGTGTGTCTTGCCCACTCCTGATTACCTCTATTGGAATCCCATCCATACCTGGAGCCTTGCCAGATGCAAGCTCATTTATAGCACACTTAACTTCTGCTATAGTGCGAAGTGTGTCCAAGTGGTCAAGAGTTGGCAGGGCCTCTATGGTGTTGAGGGCATCATCCGCTAGCTTGGTCTCACTTGAGTAAAGCTCTAAATAGTGCTCGACCCATCTATCCATCTGCTGTTTCTTATCAATGATGATTTCTCCAGTCAAGGTTTTCAGTGGTGCACTTCTTTTGATCATTGGACCACAGGCTTTCTTTATCCCTTCATACATGCTTCTGATGTTTCCCTTATCACTTGCGATTTGAATGGACTCACATAACTTGATCCAATAATTATTTGCACACTACCTGGCAGCCTTTGGCGCATCCTTCCTAGCTTGCCTTAGCTCACTCAGAGTGTTACGCGATGGTCTTTCCTTGCTTCTTAAGAGAGCTTTCTTCTTCTTATCAATCAGGGGCTGCAGAGTCTGTTTGCCGCAAACCAGTCCTGCCTCTTATGATCCACAGTGCCGTAAACCCCTACCGCTGTTTTATACTCCATAGCACAAAGCCTGGGCTAAAATAAAGAAACCATGTGTTGCCTATGCAGCATGATCCCTCTCTCGGCCTGCCTAGTTCACTCAAGAGGAAGGTTAACACCTATACATCTGGAACAAGACAAGCTGCAGAAGCTGCCTGATCAGCAAAGCAATGCTCTAACTGTCCGCCTGTCGGAGCTTCGATCCTAGACCAGCTGCCAATCAAGGCTTAGGGCCTGGTCTGCCCTGCCATGACTTATTTTGTCTTTGGGTTGCATTTCCTCGCACCAGGATAAGGCTTGTACCCTCCCAATTGCGCTCTTCCGCCCGAAGCCGTTGGCACAATGTGGGATGTCGGGTTTGATAAGCGCCGCCCAACATTCGGCGCTGACAGAAAGCAGGTAGTACCGTCTACTGTCATACGGTAGCTCAGTCATACCTGTCTAAGACCTGACTGACCATCTATATATACATACATATATATATATATATATATATATATATATATATATATATATATATATATATATATATATATATCTTCTTCTTCTTCTTCAGCGTTCCGAGCCATTGAGGTTCTTTGCTGCAAATACAATCCGTCTCCATTCGTCTCTCTGGTGGACCTTCTCTTGCCAGTCGTTGATTCCAAGTGCTTGTAGGTCTGTACATGTATTATCTCTCCACCGCCTTCTTGGTCTACCTCGGGGTCTACGGTCATTTATTTCCTGAGTGTAAGCGAGTTTTGTTTCCCTATTATCTTCCATTCTTTCTATATGCCCCAGCCATTGTAGTCTATTAGCCTTCATGATACCAGTGATTAGCGGGGACTTAAACAGATCATAAATGTCTTTGTTACTTCTTCTTTTCCACTCTCCACTTTGTGTATCCCTAATGGGTCCAAAGATGCGTCTTAAAATTTTGTTCTCAAAGGTTTGTAACAAGGCTTCGTCTCCTTTCGTTGTACTCCAGGTTTCAGAGCCATACAGCACAACTGGTCTGATCAGTGTTTTGTATATTGTGATTTTGGTGTTACGAGATAGCGCCTTTGATTTTAGTAGATGTTGTAGTGCATAGTATATCTTATTTCCAGAGTTGATTCTAGTTTGTATTTCTTCCCTTATGATGTTGGAGCAGTTGAAGATTGTACCCAGGTATTTGTATGTTTCCGTTCTTTTAACGGTCATATTATCTATTTGTATGTGGCCAGAGTTTCTAGCCATTCCGTCTCTTGAAATTACCATATATTCTGTCTTATCTTGGTTGATAACCAGCCCCATCTGTTGGGCTTTTCCCTTTAAGTGAGTCAATATTTCCAATGTCTTTTGTTCACTTTGCCCTATAATATCTATATCATCTGCATAACCAAGCAGCTTGGATGTTCCTCCAATATCACATTCCTCCTTTACCTTCCTTACAACTTTCTCTAGAGCCAGATTGAAGAGTAGCGGCGATAGTGCATCACCCTGTTTCAAGCCAGATGTTATTTGGAAGGGGTCTGATTTCCTGCCTTTATATGTTACTATATTATAAGTATCTTCCATGCATAGTCTGGTCATGTTGATTAACTTCCTTGGTATTCCAAATTCCTGCATAGCATTCCATAGACTATTCCTATGGACACTATCATAAGCCTTTTTAAAATCCACAAAAATGTTATGGAGATCTCTTTTATATTCCCAATGTTTCTCGGCTATTTGTCGTAAGATAAATATCTGATCTATTGTTGATCTGTTTTGTCTAAAACCCGCCTGGTAGTCACCCAATATGTCTTCTGAATATGGTTTTAGTCTATTTAGTAATACTGCGGATAGTATCTTATAGCTTGTGGACAGTAGTGATATTCCTCTATAATTTCCACATTGGAACTTGTCTCCTTTCTTAAAGATAGGTATCAATAATGACTCTTTCCAGTCATGGGGTAATTCTTCTGTCCTCCAGATTTTTATTATTAGTTCGTATAGCTTTAGATGTAATGCATGGCCACCTGCCTTTATAAATTCAGCAGCAATTCCATCAGTCCCAGTTGCCTTATTGTTTTTAAGTCGTGTGATTACATATAGGATTTCTTCAAATGTAGGTTCTTCAATTTGTGGTTCGCATGTTAGAACCTCTTCCTGTGGGAAAATGTGACTTGGAGCTTCACAATTTAGTAATTCAATAAAATATTCTGTCCATGTGTTGCACATTTCCTCATTGGTATTTATCATATTCCCATTTTTGTCTTTTAAACCATATGTGTTTTGTTGGTGCCCTCGTTTCATTGACTTCAGTTCTTTAAAAAATTTTCTGGATTCATTTTTCTGGTGATTAGTTTCCATATCTTTGATTATATTACTCATATATTCTCGCTTCTGCTGTCTGACTATTTTTTATAGCCTCTTTACATTCATTTCTATAATGCTCTTCCTTTTGGATGTTATTGATGTCATTTAACCATACATGTCTGACATTCTTCTTCCTAATGACTGCTTCTTCACATTTTTGATTGAACCATCTGTTATTTCTATGCGTGGTTAACACACCGAGACATTCTTCTGCGGTAGACTGAATTGTATTCTTGATGTTCAACCAAGTTTGGTCAACGCTTTCCTCCAAAGGGTTTTGCAGAGTTTCAAGTTTACATTTTATTTCATCTGTAAATTTCTCGTTGACTGTAATGTCTTTCAGTTTTTCTCTGTTATATGTTGGGTGTAATCTTTGTAATTTAGTATAGAAAGCTCTCTTAAGTTTTATTTTAAATTTTGTTCCAACGAGGAAGTGGTCACTGTGGCATTCAGCTCCTCTATAACTTCTGACTTGCTGTATGTTTGATGCATTTCTGTTGTTAATTAAAATGTGATCTATTTGATTATAGGTTCTCTTGTCACATGATTTCCAAGTTTGTTTGTGTATATCCTTTCTTTGTAGTCTGGTACTGCTAATCTGCAGTCCTTTGGCTTCTGCCAGGTTGATGACTCTCCATCCATTATCATTTGAAGTTGTATGTAGGCTTTCCATACCTGCCACTTTTTTATTAGTTTGCTCTCTACCTATTTTTGCATTGAAGTCTCCCAGCACAATCAGGATGTCCTGTTTGGGGGTTTCTTCTATGACATCTTCCAGATCATTATAAAAGTCTTCTTTAATATCATCTTCTTTCTCTTCAGTAGGTGCATGTACATTAATCATCGTTATATTTTTCCATTTACCTTTTATTCGTAATTTACTAATCCTGTCATTAAAAGCTTTAAAGTTTAAAACGTTCCCCCATAACTCTTTTTTGATGACAAATCCTGTTCCTAATTCATGTTTATTTTGGGTGTTTCCTCCATATATTATAATCATTCCATTTTGCTCTAAAGTACCCTCTCCTGGCCACCTTATTTCTTGAATTGCTGTTATATCCATTTGATATTCACCCAGCTCCCGGGTTAGTTCTTCGGCCGCTCCAGCTCGATATAGTGTCCGTACATTCCATGTTCCAAATCTCAAAAGTCCTTTAACGTTCCAAGGTCGTTGTCCAGATAAATCAGTCCGATATCGAGGCTCATGTATTTGTTTCGTAACAAAGAAAGGTTTTTACAAAGGTGGGGATGTTAACCCCACGCTTCAACCCCCAACCTGGAGGACCAGGGTGTTTCTCTTTGTTCTCTACCCTTTAACCTGTCCGGCTTGGGAGGCCCTGCTGGTAGCTACGCTACCGCCGGCATAGCTCTCAGGGTCATTGAGAAACTCAAGCTCCCCCACCACGACAAGGTGGAAACACCATCGGGGGAGATATATATATATATATATATATATATATATATATATATATATATATATATATATATATATATATATATATATATATATATATATATATATATATATATATACATAAAATAGAATGTCTGTCTGTGAGTCCATATGTTGTTGATGCGTTCGCGAACGGTCCATCCGATTGAGATGAAATTTTCTACATGTTTTCATCTCATTCCCGTGCAGCCAACTGTCATAATTTGTTAGTGTACAAACAGTTATTTACTTAATAAAAATTTAATATTTTAATTTACACTATAATTTATATATAGCGAAGGGACTTAACTTAAGAATAGTTATATCAAGGGACATAACTTTTAATAGCATTGCTATATATTTTATATATAATTGTTGCATTGTTATCAAAGCTTTATAAACTGTTAAAATTGTTATAAACTACAGTTATTTACAGGCAAATGCGTTATAATATATAATGATACAATCTTTAAGGCACTTTTAAAGTTTTCATAAAAATAATGCATCTATTTTAAATACGTGAAAATTTTCTAACTCATCTTTTTATTTCTCTTCGACATCTATGCAGCATTTATTTGGTTTCCGTGATATCTTGGTAAGTTTACGTTTAGTAGTTTAAGATTGCCCTATTTAGTTATTGGGATGAAGATTGTTCTCTTCCAATCTGTTCGCCATATTTCCGGGAACGGGAACAGGAGCTTATCTGGGCGAAGCCGGGCCGGGTCGTCTTTTTTTGGGGGGAACGGGAGCGGTAGCAGGGGCCGAATATGAATTAAGTGAGGCGCTCCCTGCCAGGAGTGGGCGAAGCCGGGCCGGGTCGTCTTTTTATGGGAACGGGAACGGGAGCAGGGGCCGAATATGAATTAATTGAGATGCTCCCCGCCAGGTGCTGGGCGAAGCCGGGCCGGGTCCTATAGACGGATGGATAGATGGATGGACAGCCGGTACGGGTAGTCAGAGAGACAGACAGACAGACAGACAGACAGACAGACAGACAGACAGACAGATGGACGGACGGACGGACTGACGGAAGGACAGACAGACAGACAGACAGATAGATAGATAGATAGATAGATAGATAGATAGATAGATAGATAGATAGATAGATAGATAGATAGATAGATAGATAGATAGATAGATAGATAGATAGATAGATAGATAGATAGATAGATAGATAGATAGATAGATAGAGGGTGGCAGGTAGGCAGGCAGGCAGGCAAACAGGCAGGCAGATAGATAGATAGATAGATAGATAGATAGATAGATAGATAGATAGATAGATAGATAGATAGATAGATAGATAGATAGATAGATAGATAGATAGATAGATAGATAGATAGATAGATAGATAGATAGATAGATAGATAGATCCCCGCTAGGGGCTGGGCGAAGCCGGGCCGGGTCAGCTAGTAACCTATAACTATCTGTCGGCTGCTCTTGAACTTCATCCACCACCTGCACACATGGCTTCACGTAACCTTGATCGGGAGGCTAAACGGGTACTCCACCTTGCCCAAGGGTGTCACGTACGCTAGCGAGTGAAGGAGGCACCTTACTTCTCGTTTGATAGGGGATACCCCTACACCGATACCTATAGTTATCTGATACGATGAATTAAACTAATCTAGGTGAACACACACATAAAGACGACACTAACTCAAGGTCTGTTCGACCGACCGTCATTATTATCATTATTATCTTTATCTTAAATATCTTTATTATCTATTTTTTTTCTTTATAAACCTTTTCTTTATAATCTTTTTCTTTATTATCTTTATCTTTATTATCTTTATCTTTGTTATCTTTGCTATCTTTATTATCTTTGTTATCTTTATTATCTGTATCATCTTTATCTTTATCTTTATTATCTTTATCTTTATTATCTTTATCTGTATTACCATTATAATATTTGTTATCTTTATCATCTTTATTATCTTTAATTATCTTGTAATGCAATGAGTAGCGAGGCTCCATGGCCAAGTGGTGAAACCGCCTGCCTCGCTCTCCGAAGATTGTGAGTTCGATTCCGGGCTACGTCGTTCGGTTGAATTTTATTCAACGAGTGCAATTTTTTCGGAGAATCCTAGAAGCTCATCGCTGGAGCACGTACAGACTTTGTGCTTTGTTTGACGCCCTCGGAAGGAGACCTAGCCATATGGGATAAACCCGGTGTAATGAATTGGATCTTCTTGCCTTTTAAATC